>BQNB010001742.1:5832-21421 GCA_026074375.1 Tanacetum coccineum | reverse complement strand
ATTGGTAATAATTGCAAAGAATACAATTATCATGGGAAAATGGTATTGCATGTATAATGTTATGGTATAATTGCGTTATTGTCTAAGTTCATGGCACACAAACTGACTTGTGTATATATATACCCAAATTGATGTGATATATATATATATATATAGAGAGAGAGATAATGGCCCTCGGTGTAGGTACTTGCCATATACCTATGAAATTCAAATATAGTGTGTTTGGTTACCTATCCGGCTAACACAAACATGATTCGTCAATCCCGATAGATCTATCCACAATATTTGCGTTCACCCGAAAGTGATTAATGGTCCATGATAATGAGGGACTTTTGGCATAATGTAACTTAGACAGTAGCTGTAATAGTGTATCATGATAGCATATAACTTGTAAAAACACTTGTATTCCTGGTTTAAGCATGTATAAGTCTTTGAAAAGTAATCTCATTGTTATAAGATAAATTAGTATATAAAAGAGTTTGTAACCAAGCATGTATCCCCCTCGCGGGTTTATAAACCATGTAAATAAGTAAAAGCGAGGTTATGAATCTCACTAAGTCTTTGAAAAGTAATCACATTTTTATGAGTATGTATTAGAGTTTGTAACAAGCATGTATCCCCCTCACGGGTTTATAAAACATGTAAATAAGTAAAGGCGAGGTTATGAACTTCACTAAGTCTTTGAAAAGTAATCACATTGTTATAAGATAAATGAGTATATAAAAGAGTTTGTAACCAAGCATGTATCCCCCTCGCGGGTTTATAAAGCATGTAAATAAGTAAAAGCGAGGTTATGAATCTCACTAAGTCTTTGAAAAGTAATCACATTTTTATGAGTATGTAATAGAGTTTGTAACAAGCATGTATCCCCCTCGTGGGTTTATAAAACATGTAAATAAGTAAAGGCGAGGTTATAAACTTCACCTGATAGGTAGATGTAATAAATATTATAAAATGAAAGCTGACGACCTTATCACAATCTTAACCGGGGAAGGTTTATATAGCAAAATGATAATAAACAGCCACGTCACGCAACCTGAGTAAATATGTTGAGTCTTAGGAAGATTGTACTCTAGAACTTTGGTTCAGAGAGTCTAATATTGTTATGAGTTTGATTGGAAAGTTTGAAATTATTGTATCACCGTTCAGGCCATCATAATTCAGAAGTCATTCAGTAAACATTTGAGGAGCTAGGGCACTTTAAATCGTAAACCTAACAACTCAGTCAGAACGTAATACCAAGATGAAACCCCTTAATATGAAGCTCCCTAGTATTGTGATACGATATAATCAGTTTTAAGCATTTTGATCAATATATGGAAATGTTAAGCACGAGAACCGTTAATTAAAGTTATAACTTGTAAGGTTTTAAACATGATTTTATACTTTTTCAAAATGTTACATTTTAGACCCTTAAGTTTGAAAAGTGGCAAAATATACCCTTGGGGTTTGGACTTTTACGAGTTTGGTCCTTCAAGTTTAAAAGATATACCAAGTAAACCTTGTACTTTGAAAAGTGACATAATAGACCCCTATATTTATAACTTTGATAAAATGACATATTCAGCCCCTTTTAGTTATTAATTTTAGAAAGTTACGATATATACCCCTTGC
Organism: Tanacetum coccineum; assembly: GCA_026074375.1. Taxonomy (NCBI): domain Eukaryota; kingdom Viridiplantae; phylum Streptophyta; class Magnoliopsida; order Asterales; family Asteraceae; genus Tanacetum; species Tanacetum coccineum. The sequence goes on along the minus strand of BQNB010001742.1, from coordinate 19,807 downwards.
ATGGATAATATTTACAAAACATGTCCAAATTGCCATGCAAGCTTATTTTAATATTTCAATAGGCATTTATAAGTTATAATAAACTAAAATATGAAGATTTATTGCAACACAAGTTTAAAATAATAATTCGTTAAGCTAGGAAGCAAAACGGGTCAAATTAGGGTTTCAAAACGTAAACGCGCGGGTTTTAAGTTCAAATTCCTTCAATAATCAATAAAGTGGTTATTTTAACATTATTTAAGCATTCTAGGATAGATTATAACAATATTATATTCATTAAACATTTTAGTTTTAAGAAAACATAAAATTAAGGGTTTCGGGTTGTATTACGGTTTTGGATCAAAAAGGAAAATGAGCATGAATTGAGTTATAAAACTCTAACAATAAGTAGTAAATTTAAGGATCATATAAACAAAATAAAGGGTGTAGTATCAAAATGTAGAACATTCAAAACCTGGGTTTGAGCTTCAAGGAGCAAAAATAGTGGAAATGGGTCATTTTGGGTAGTATTTCCACTCGTACGCCTTGTATCTTGTTCTCGGGGCTTCAAATCTTCAAAGCTTCGCTTGCTTGATCTTCTTATATGATCCTAGGATCATATGGAGCAGAGAATGTTTGCTCATTGGGTTATAGAAACGAAGGGTGGTGGATGATATAGAAGAAGTTATTCTACTCCTATTATATAGTGTTAGCCACACTTCGAGTCCAAGAAACTTTGATAACCAGGGTTAGGACACATGGGGGGTGATGTTGGAGAGTCTAGGGGATGAGTAAGGAAGTCTAGAATACAAGTGTTAGGTGGTTCTAGACATTTTTAGGGGTGGTTTTGGTTTTTGAATTTAACATGGCTGTTTAGACAGTCCAATAAAAAAACATCAGTCTCGGTAAAATGGTGCCATTTACAAACCGTAATTCCGTTTGAAGTCAAACCACCGATGGATTTTATATATTTGAGTCCTCTACAACGTTTAGTTTTACATATTTGAGTACTATAGAAAATTTAGAGATAATATCCATTTACTATAGGTGTGCAGAATCTGCGTACCTTTGCCATTTCGGCTGTAACTAATTCATCCGACGTCGAATCGGGTTGATTTCCGAACGGCAAAATGATCACAATACATAAGAGATAACAACCTATGTTTTCACTTAATATCCATCCAGATTGATATTACTCAGATCCTAATGTTTTCATAGACGATCCGATTCTGAACAGTCCTAGTTTGTAGTTTTAGGGTTAAACCTAGATTAAGGTTTCTGGTTTAATTCTTTAATATAGTTGTTGAAATGATGAAATGATGATAGGATATGATTGTTAATTGTTGGAATTTTAAGTTATTACAACTTATTGAGTGTTGTTTTGGGGTTATGATGTGATAAAAACCAAGAAACCGGGTCAAGATTTTTATTACTATTTTGCTCGGGTTAAGGGTTTTCCTGACTTTTGATATTAGGGTTTTTAGTGTAAAAACTGTGTATGAAAGCTTATGAATAGAATAATTAGGGTTTACACATTGTAACATTGAGTGTAGTATCTTGCACAAGAGTGGTGGTGAAGAAACTGGAATGAAAACGGAGGTAAAACGGCTATTTTAGAGATCATGCTTAATGAATTGTACATTGTGCTTTTAAGGACTTGTACTTTGACTTGGAGGGAGTTTATATTTCAAATGAGATGTTATATTACTTGTACATATGCTTTAGTAGTTTGTGCATTCACTTTAGATGTTAATCTTTCATGAATTTAGGGTTTAGAGGCATACGGTAACGGTTTAAAGCCCGTTTTGATAAAACATTGCGAATGTGGTACAAGTAAATGAATCATGTACTTTGTAATAATCATATTAAGATATTGACTTGACATTTTATGATGTTTGCTTGACATATATGAAGACAGGATTGCCATAGATAGGTTGCGTGAGCTCGTCTACTTTAGTTATGCAAATTACATTATATATTGAGATATTGACAATGCAAGTAATGTAATAAAGCGAAAAATTTCCCCGTATAATTGTGATCATAGTAAAATAGGTTGATGAAAATTCTAAGTTGTTATAGAACCCGTTAACTTTTAGAAGACGATTATAACTGTTATTTAGGCTGTTAAAACCCTATTGTATCAGCCTTAATTACATGTTTTAATCAAGTGAGATCTCCTATCTTTTATCATTCAATATGTCTATGTGTTGTGTGATTGATCTTAGTTCTTTACCTCTTTTAACATGCTAGGCTAGATCCTTTAGTATTTACTTATGATTGCATAAAACTTAGTTTGTAGGTCTTTTTAATATTACTTCTTGTGATAGATGTGCTCGTTAGGCTTTAGAAAACTAGATATAAAATATTACATTTGCATAGACGTCTAGGGAAACGCGAGTGTGTAGAAAGGATAACATCGATAACAATCTTGATAATACCTTATCCTAATATTTAGGGTTGATCCCTCTTAAGTGTTTTAATGCATATAATGTACTCTTAGGGGCCTTGTAATAATCTTCATACTACCTTACTTGTGCGTTGCCTTAACATAATATTACAAAGACGGCGTTTTCGTGTAATTCGTTCATAACTAAGGAAATACTTACACAGATCATGACAAGTGTGACAAAGCAATAGGATTATGAGAAGCAAATTGAGGAGTAGTGCATGATTAAGTAAATACGTTCATTTACTATATAGTTTTCACCAAAGTAGTTTAAATTTATTATTAGTTTATAGTCAGTTAAAACCAAAACCAAAACAAACCCTAAAGCCAAATTTTACCTATTTCTATAATATAAAAATACAAAAATTATCTTTGTCTCAACCCTTTAGACCTCTATATTAAATTCTATTCTAGCCTTCCCAACCTATTCCCTAGAGATGATAACACTCGAGTCATACTTACTACACTATAACATTTTATGTTTTAGGTACGCTGCGCCTTAAGGGATTGTAAAACTTCGTGGAGTTTGCAAACCTGCACATCAATGCAATCAACGGAAATGCTTTATAATTATTGTGTATGTATGAACATCTCTGTGGATTTTATCAAGTCTTGACGACGTCGATAATCTACTATTTAATTTTTAGCGTTGTTACGCGTTTGCTTGTAATTTCATGACTTAAGTTTAAATCGCTTAAGTAAAAAAAAATTAACGTTCAATGTAACGAGGCATTCAAACCAATAAATGTATACATCAAGCAAGGGATATATAATTATTTTGAAAATAATTATTAACTTGTTCATTTTATTTTTATCGGATACGTAAAGTGTATACGTTTCGCGATAAATTGGGTTTAGGCACTCCCGGAACCACCAAAACTTTTCTACGCTTCAAGAAATACCCACATTTATACCCAATACATAAAATTTACTCAAATATATCATGTATAGCTCTATATTGCCGAATTTCTTGCAATAGATACAAAGTTATACAATAAAAATAAGGAAACTCTTCCATTTGGTCAAATGAAACAACATACTTCATAATACCACCCCATACCTTGTCCTAATTGACAAAAGACATCCCTAAAAATAATATTCACGAAGTTCTACTGGAATTAGACTCTGAAGATTTTGTCCATGTACTCACCAAGTGGATACAATTTTGCAGTTTGCCTACTTGGAATGGTGGATGAGTCCATGTTAGGAAATTTAGATTCATTGTGGGTTCGATTCATACCGTGGGTAAATGGGACTAAGTACGAAAGTTAAAATTCCATAGGTCACTAAACACCTAGACTCTAATATTGGTAAAAAGGAATTCAAGTTGCTGATGAAGTTCAGTAATTTCACTCATTGAATGGTATTCATCAGTTTGACGCCTTCAGCTTTGTACTCCCTAAGTTGTAAGCTGAAGGATACCATCTGGGAGTAATTGAAGACATCAAATAATGTCTAATTATTAACATCATTTATCCTATCTATATTGATCGTTTTATATTATTTTATATAAGATTTGATACGTAATAGCTTATATTTACGAATCTCAGTTATTATCAAGCAATTGGTGAAAGTTAGAGAAAGAACGTGTTTTAGAGCATAAATGAAGAAGTTAAAGAAAGCCTACTGAATCTGACATCAATATGCCATATCATTCTAGACAGATACACAGTATCCCAAGACTTAAATGAATTCAAGACCATTGCCTGACTTTGAAGAATATATCGTATCCACATCAGCAGATACACCATATATGAAACTTTGGTTAACTATCTAAACAAGCGTGTTATACTTTCGATACGCCGTATCCATATGTATCAATATGCCGTATTAGGAGGCGGTTAAGGATTATTCTAGAATACCATAATCATGGAGTCCACGCTAAATACCCCTGAATATGTCGTATTGGACTTCACCAATACGCCGTATCGACCATAATGGAGTGTGAGCATATAAAATAAAAACCTAGTCAATTCGGTTTTTAGGGAAGCAAGAAGAGCAAGAACTACCAAGTACGATTCTCATACGATTTTAGAAGACAAGAAGGTCCTGCAAGTGCATTAATTCCATAGGAAAACTCTTGTAATCATTATACTCCACTATAATCGTTAGAGGTTAGCGTATCGTTTTCTTTCTGAATTCTACTTTAATTATTCCGAATATGATACTATGTATTGTTACAAAGATTATAGGCTAATATATGTAGGTATTAGCCAAGTTTATGATGAATTTAATGTTTTGATTTATTTATATCAATTGTTTACTCTTTCTTTCCATGTTGATTAATTTTATTCACTGCAAACCCGTTAATGTGCATGATTATGTTTCATCTATCATTCAACTGATTTTAGACTATAAATAAAGCGATGTAAACTTAATCGTTATTTTTGGGGCTATAGAATATAAGTCTGGTGAAGTGTTGTCCGTGGTTTAAAGGTTATGTATTATAATTATCAAGTTTTACATTTATATTTTGCCGACTTAACCTAAAAACAACACTTTAACGGGTAGTGTACCCAATCAGATGTAGCTTCGTTGATAAGTAGGGTGTGATCACTAAGAGCGAGAGCATTAATCTTATAGTTTCTGATCAATATTTTAGAGTTAACTACATTAAGTCAACTTATAACTACGTTAATACTAATCTAATTTAAACCTCGCTAAACCTAGTTTCTACACGTGAATAAAGGTGCGGTTTCAGTCTGTAGAGACTTCCACAGTTTGGTGGTGACTTGAATCAACTTAAAACACGATAAGACAAACGTCAATTTCTCAATTCAAATCATCAATTCATTCGTATCGATTCACCATTCCAGCCTCATTGGGGATTTACGACCCGAGAAAGCTCTATACTACTTCTCGGTATCATTGATTCCGCTTTTAGACTATTCTTCCTATATATTTGATATTTTATTATATTATATATATTTTAAGGTGTAGTCAGAGCTGATCACATATCATTCCAAGATTTAGGCGGTACTTCTTCCTAAAACCTAGACACGTATTTGTCACAATTAAACGCATCCGCATAAAGCATCCTATTTGTTGATTATAATCTATCTTAGGAGATTAATAATGGTGATCTTATTAAACCCTAGCTCATGGAGACTTTACCCACTTATTGCTTAACGGCTCTTTATATACTAGTAGTCCATTGTCCGAGTCTTTACCAAATGAAGTAGAACGTTATACTAGGTCACCTGCTAGAAAAACTTATTCCCTTAACCGATCGGTAAAGATAGGTCCATATTTGTGATCCTATTATTCTAGTTATATAAATTGCGGATATGAAGAGCCATCCCAACATCTAGCTAGCTATACATTTTGCATTCCTAGATCCAGTTGAATGATGGGTCGCATACTTAAGGACATAAACAAGTATGAATTGATAAACATAATCAACAACCAACGATAAATTAAGCAATCGATATAAACAAACCAAACATTTAAATCTTCATAAACATGGCTAATACCTAAGGGTATTGGCCATTAAACATTGTAATTAATACAAAAATAATAATCAAATCAACCAAGGTAAACTAACCGAGTTAAACAAATGATACAAAAAATCGAATGATTATTAGAGTATAGGGGATTATAAGGTGTTTCCTATGGAATTAGAAGCTTTGTGTGACCTCTTCTGCTCTTCTTGTCTTCTGAAAATCCACTTTTGTGGTTAGGGTATCGAATATATGATCAAGCACACCTAAAACTCGTTTTTAGGTTTTCTATATATAGTGTCTGGAATAGGGTCGATACGCCGTATTCGTCAGAGTCAATACGACGTATAGAGAGTGATGACATCAAATAACGTCACTTTTGTAGCATCATTTATCCCATGTAAATAACCCATTTTGTATAATTATTGCAAAGAATTGTTACTTAATCGTTTGTATTTGAGAATTGCAGTAATTATGGAGTACTTGGTGAAGATTAGCAAAAAGGCACACATTCTGGAGCTTAAACAAAGACATTTGAAGATTACTGTTCTGACATCCTATAACACCCCCAAATTTACAACGCAGCGGAATATCACTTTAGGGTGCTACTTCATAATACATGCACACGAGTCACAGTAAACGACTTCAAAAGAGACGTTTATAAACAAAATCACATTCGATTTATTTAGAAAGAAGATCAGAGTTACAAGGTCCCAAACTAGTTTAGAAAATATATTTCAAATGAGTCGTAACACGACTCATTTTCTAAAAATCACATTATTGAATGTACAAATTTTCACCGAGTTCGAATCCTTGATATCCGCGTTCCGTCCCATCCAAGCCATCACAAGCACCTAAACCTGAGATACATGCTTAAAAACGTCAACACAATGGTTGAGTGAATTCATAGAGTTTTCAAGTAACAATTTGAATGCATATTTGGTTCCCCAAAAATTTATCACATTAGAACGCAATTTAGTTCCACAAAAACATGTATGACTTGCTAGCTAGGCAAGCCACACCACATTTCTAACTTTCATGAGCCCGTGTACCGAACCTTAACACATTATCATTATAGATAAATAAGTGACCGAGTAGTATGCCACTACCCCTTTCTCAATACAAAATGTCCGTTGCAGGGTGCTCACCTTCGGATTCATACCCTAGATAGGGCTGTCAAACCCAATAGATCTATTTAATGCATTCAGCATTTACCTCTTCAGTAATTAACGAGTACATAGTCAAAGGCATAAACTCATGACAATGAAATCATATTAACATTTCAAAACACTTGCGTTCCATTTTTAGAACAAACCACAACATCAAGCATGTAAGCATGTATTAAATTGCTTATGTTTAATTTATAAAACAAGCAACAACAAGTACGTTTAAAACTACTTGCGTTCCACCTTTCAGAACAAACAACAACAAGTACACATAATGTTACTTGTGTTCTATTTTTCAAAACAAGCATGTATCCCCCTCGCGGGTTTTAAAACATTTATAACAGTTCAAAAGTGGGCTATGAACTCACCTTGATCGAAGACCACGATCAATAATCAATCAATCACGAAACGTCACCGATAACGAACTCGACCGCGACCTATAATTATGTCGCTCGATTCCTATATAATAAAGTACGATCGAATGATGCGTACATCGCAACGATAGAAATCGTATAAAATACACATGTGATGAGAAATCCTCTTGCGCGACCTAGATCCTAACACTTAGTATACTTTAGATACTATCTTTCTTTCAAACATAAGTTGTATCACTTTATTGAAAACTTTCTATTTTCGGAAACTTTCTATTTTTAGAACCGACCAACGGTCGTAAGATACCCGTTGTTCTTAAAATGTACGTTGATATTATTTTATTAACCAAGTTAACCTTTACGACATATTAATGTCGATTAAAATCTCCGTTTGACTTTATTTGACTTTTATAAATATATATACTTTTTACTTAGATCTGACCCGTCTAAAACGACATGCTATACCACATTTTCATGACTCGAACTCTGATGAGCTTTTATGCAAAACGACGTTCCGGACGACTTTTTAGTTTTAGCCGAGACCTGAAACTCGAAGGAAAATGACGAAAATGCCCCTGCAAGTTTCTGCTGGAACTATTACATTTTTAATATATTGCAGAAATTTGACTTTCAGTTTTGACCCGTTATCATGCGATTTTAAAACCAACAAGCCTCGCGACAAAGTAAAACGACATTCCGAACAACTTTCGTGTTTTGCTCTTGTTTTGGCCTGAAGGCTAAAACGGAGTTTGCGCCCTTATGGTAATACCCAGTAACACAGTCCAAATCTTGCATAACGCCACCCAAACTTTACCAACTGTGCCCTTTCTAATACAATAGTAATCAGAAAATTCCTTATCTAAATTCACCTTTTTAATCATATACAATATTAAATAACAAAATGTACACAATACATTTATAAAATTTAACATGTTTGTTATTTACTTATCCGAACGTGAGAACTTCTACAATAATCCCATGTAAAATTTTATCTGATGTGTACTTCATCTTACGGTCAGAGTCTATCCTCTGATGCTGTACACATGACACTTTGGAGTAATCATTGGCGTAAAGTCCACCGGGATGCCGTAAGCCGTAAGGGAATATGCCAATACACAACAAAGTTCACCTTAAATGGAGCATGAGGGTCCCGAGAAACTCAGCATGCCCGATAAAAGAACAAGGCTCCTCGTGCTAAAGAAAAATAAAATATATTTGTAGACCCAAACAATGATTAAACGGTTATCATACATTTCCGCTACGTCTGCATAAACACCAACTTCTATTAACACCTTAGGCCTCAACGATTAATTAAAACCCTCCAGTCCAAAGTACACCTATTGGCCAAGTTCCTTTTTTTTCCCTATAATGAGGCTAGACTACAATTTTTGTGAAATTTGATTAATCGGCGCAATCAAATTATCCCAAGAAATCCAATCCCATCCTTCCTTTTTATTCGGGATTACCACCTCAAAAAATCAGAGTAAATACCATTTTAAGTCCATGTGGTTTAGGTTCGTTTTTCCCTTTGGTCCAAAATTCAAAAAAACTTTGGTTTTGGTCCAAAAATATAGTTTTGTTTCCACTTTTTAGTCTAATACCGTAAATTTGGACTAAAATTTTTTGGACTAAAAGTGGAACAAACTAATGTCTTTAGGACCAAAAGTGTAACGAAACTATTCTTTTGACTAAAAGTGGAACAAAAACTAGGTCTTTTGGACCAAAACCAAACCTTTTTTGAATTTTGGACCAAAAGTGAAAAATGAACTAAACCACATGGACTAAAAATGTACTTAACTCTAATTTTTTTGAGGTTGGTAATCCCGATAAAAGGAAGATGGCTTGGATTGCTTGGGATAAATTGATTGCGCCGATTAATCAAACTATATCACAAAATGGTAGTCAAGCCACATTATATGAAAAAACGGTAACTTTGCAATAGTGGTACTTTGGACAGGAGGTTTTAAATTATCTTTGCGACCCTCTAAGTTGTTAATAGAAGTTGTGTTTAGCACACGAGAATATATTAAAACGTTTATCCTTGTTGGGTCTACAAATAAAAATTTTTTCTTTAGCACGGAGCCTTATCTGTTTATCGGAAAGCTTGAGTACCCTCGGACCCTCATGCTCATTTAAGGTGAACTTTGTTGGTAATGCATATTCACTTACGGACATACGGCATCCCGTGGACTTTAACGCCAATATTACTCCAAAGTGTCCATGTGTACAGCATCAGAGGATAGACTCTGACCGTAAGATGAAGTACACATCAGATAAATTATACATGTGATTATTGTAGAACGTTCATCACTTTCGGATAAGTAAATAACAAACATGTAAATTTTATTACATGTATTGTGTAATTTTGTTATTTTATATTGTAATGATTAAAAAGGTGAATTTAGATAAGAATTTTGATTAATATTGTATTAGAAGGCACAGTATGGTAACGTTGGGGTGGCGTTATGCCCAGATGGACCTGTGTTACAGGGTATTACCATACGGGGCAACTCCGTTTTAGCCTTCCGGCAAAACATGAAAGTTGTTCAAAATGTCGTTTTACTTTGTCGCGAAGCTTGTTAGTATTAAAATCGCATGATAACGGGTCAAAACTGGAATTCAAATTTCAGCAATATATTAAAAATGTAATAGTTTCAGCTGAATCTTGTAGGGGCATTTTCATCCTTTTCCTTCGATTTTTGGATTTCAGCTAAAACTAAAAAGTTGTCCGGAATATCATTTTGCATAAAATCTCTTCAGACTCCGAGTCGTGAAAATGTGATATACCGGGTCGTTTTAGAAGGGTCAAATCTAAGTAAAAAGTATATATAAGAAATCAAAATAAAGTCAAACGGAGATTTTAATCGACATTAATATGTCGTAAAGGTTAACTTAGTTACTAAAATAATATCAACGGACATTTTAAGAACAATGGGTATTTTACGACCGTTGGTCGGTTCTAAAAATAGAAAGTTTTCGAAAATAGAAAGTTTTCAATAAAGTGATACAACTTATGTTTGAAAGAAAAATAGTATCTAAAGAATACTAAGTGTTAGGATCTAGGTCGCGCAAAAGGATTTCTCATCACGTGTGTATTTTATACACTTTCCTTCGTTGCGATGTGCGCATCATTCGATCGTACTTTATTATATAGTAACCGAGCGACATAATTATAGGTCGTGGTCGAGTTCGTTATCGGTGACATTTTGTGATTTATTGATTATTGATCATGGTCTTCGATCAAGGTGATTCACACTCGCTTTTAAATGCTTTGAATGTTTTATAAACCCGCGAGGGGGATACATGCATGTTTTGAAGAATAGAACACAAGTAACATTTTGTGTACTTCTTGTTGTTTGATCTGAAAAGTGGAACGCAAGTAGTATTAAACGTACTGGTTATTGCTTGAGCATAAGCAGTTTTATACGTGTCGGATGCTGTTGTTGTGAAAAATAGAACGCAAATGTTTTGAAATGATAATATGATTTCATTGTCATGAGTTTATGCCTTTGACAGTGTACTTGTTAATTACTGATCGGTAAATGCTGAATGACATTAAATAGATCATTGGGTTTGTTCAACCGTAATTTACAGTTGGATTTGATTATCGGGTCTTAAACCTATGACTCTCACCAACCTTTATGTTGACGTTTTAAGCATCATATTTAGGTAATCATCTTGAGGATGTTGAAGTTAGGAAGAGTGGCTAGTGAAACCATAGGCTTGCATGCGGAGTCAATCTCCTAGAGATTTTATTTATGGCATTTGAGTTGTTTGATACTTGGATGTTTGTTGATTTTGTTTAGACCTTTAGATTATGTTTCCTCATGGTATGACTTTGTTATCGTAATGCAAGACTCCTTTATCTTGTGTTAGATATTGTCATGACACATTGTGTCTCATTTGTTCATCTAGTTCATTTAGTTCTCTCTATTGTTGACACCATTGGGTTGTGATGATATCCTTGATGTTACGCCTCATATTTCCGCCTAGGCGGGATGTGACACCTGACATGCGGATATCCTCTATCATTGTGATATTTTCATAAGTCCAACAACCTCTTATTAGTCTTGTCTAAGTATTCTCCTCGAATGCGGTATTTAGCTCCGTAGGCTTGTAGAATCACAATTTCAATCAGTTGCACGCTAGACTCAATGAAATGATCGATGCGAGTGTGTTGTATCTTTTTACGACTAAAAAGGTACCTAGGTTTATATTAGAAAACCGCCAGATGCATAGTTACCTCAAAAAACATAGTCAAGAGTTCGACCACTGGGGGCTTCGAATCCTTCTCATATTGTTCGACCTAAAATTTTACCACTGGCGAAATCTATTTACCAGTTCGTTTAATCACCTCTAAGAAACATGAAAGAAAAAAAAAGAAAAATATTAAAAGAGATAGGAATACAAGCAAAACCTGCTACTACATTCTGTATTTACTCACTTAGCATTACAACTACCTTTTTCAGCACATATAATAATGAAAACTGCCCACTACATTCCATATCCACTAATTATATAACTAACATTAACAGCATATAGATTACTAAAAGCCGCCTAACTAATAACTTGACACTAATATAGTTTAATCACTATAATGAAAGCTTCCATAAAACTACAACCTACAAGTATACACAAAGAAACAATATTCTTTACACGAAAAGAAACATTCTTTACACAGAATGTTAGCACCATGAACCACGACACAAACATACTTCTTTACCTATTTACTTCTTCAGCATTATAACTACGACATCAACACACATTATAACAAAAGCCGCATTATAAAAACCCAAGAATTTTCATCAAATGTAAAAATCAACCTATTTTATTATGATCACAATTGTACGGGGAATTTGTTTGCTTTATTACATTACTTGCATTGCCAATATCTCAATATGCAATATTTCTTGTATAACTAAAGTTAACGAGCTCACAAAACCTACCTATGGCAATCCTGTCTTCATATATGTCAAGAAAACATCATAACATGTCAAGTCAATATCATCATATCCTTTTTACAAAGTACATTAATCATATAAGGTACCATTTGCAACATTATATCAAGATGGGCTCTAAACCGTTATCGTATACTTCTAAAACCCTAATTCTATGAAGGGTTAATATCTAAAGTGAATGCACAAGCTACTAAAGAATATGTACAAATAATATAACATCTCATTTGAAATATAAACTCCCTCCAAGTCAAGTACAAGTCTTATAAAGCACAATGTACAAATCATGAAGCATGAACTCCAAAATAGCCGTTTTACCTCCGTATTCCCAAGGAAACTTGTACAATCCATCAAGTATAAGTTAAAAGCAAGTCAAATACTTAATTTACAATCTATATTCATCCTCATTTCATGAAATTACAAGAAATCTAAGTCAAAAACCCTAACCCGAGTAAAATACTAAACCATGACCCATTTCTTGATTTTTATCCATTGTAAACCCAAACCATTACTCAAATAAGTTGTAATAACTTAAATTACAACCTTATCAATCATATTCTATCATCATTTCATAATTTACTTTAACTATATACAAATCAAATCCAAGAAACCCTAATTATGCCCTAATTGGAACTTTCAACCCGTTTACTCATTTTCGCCCATTTTAAACCCAAACCACCCATCAATTCTTATTATTTCTTAATACAAGTCTTGTGAACATATATCTATCATTACTAATCAAATGTACTCGAATTCCAAGCTTGAAAACCCTAAATGAACCCTAATGAACCCGAAACCAAAAACATTTGCAATTTGACCCATTTTGAAAGTTTTTCTTGCAAACAAGCACCTCAATGACAAGCAACACTCTTCCTAAGCTGCTAAAAAGCACATCTCCTAAATATCTACTTCATTTCTTGGTATAAAAATTGGCCACATGGTCTCTTTTCTTCTTTCCTTAGCCGCGGCATCACAAGGGCAAGACAACACCTCAAAGCTAGTTTCTAGCTTATACAACTCATCATATAGCCTCTCCTAAAACCATTTAGACTTCATACATGTCCTCACCTAGTCACAAAGTGTCCCTTAGCCTCCAAGCTCCATTCGTGTATAAATAAGGGTGCATAACCCTTCATTTTAACTCATCCCCCACTTCCTCCTCTATAACCCATTTCTAGCAGCAATACTTTGCTCAAGAAGATCATAAGAGGTCCTATGGAGTCTCAAGATCAGAATTGAAGCAAAATAAATAAAGAAAAGAAGCCCGGGAGTTGTTATTCTAGGCGTACGAAGCTAAAAGTCCCGATTTTGACCCGTTTCCAAGGTAAAAGCTCAAACCTAGGTTCTGGATGTTCCACTTCTGCTCCTACACCCTTATGATGTTCATATGATCCTAAATAAACTCTTGTTAAAGTTTCATAAATCAATTCAAGCTTATTTTCTGTTTTGATCCCAAAACTGTACACCCGAAACCCTAGTTTTATGTTTTTCTTAAAACTAAATGTTATAATGGTTAAATGTTATTAAAATCTATCGTAACATGCTTAATTAATGTTAAAATAACCACTTTATAGATTATTGAAGGAATTTGAACTTAAAACCCGCGCGTTTACGTTTT
>BQNB010001741.1:0-134532 GCA_026074375.1 Tanacetum coccineum | reverse complement strand
TTACTACATTTTATTATGTAGCATTGTTTACAAACAAACTAAACGAGCTCATGCAACCTCTATCAATGCCATTTATATCTATGTTTACATCATGTAAACCTCCTAATATGTCAAGTCTACATCTTAATATTATTTTACCAAGTACATTATCAATTTAACGTACTTTTCAAAATGTTACTTCAAAACAAGCATTAAACGTTAAACGTTTATAACTAAACCCTAATTATATGTAATGTATACATATAAAATGAATGTGTAAGCCTTCAAGCATGTGTAAAAGTGTACAATGTAAGCCTTTTCATTTCATCCCACACATCTCATCTCATACCCTCAAATGGAATTCTAATCCTTCCATATTAGCCATAAAAGATCAAGAGAAGTCCCAAAGCTCAGAATAGAAGCCAAGAAGCAAGAAAATTAAAGTCTTGAAGCCATTTCTAGGCGTATGGATAATAAAACCCCATTTCGACCCATTTTAACTCAAGTAAGCCTAAGATCATGTTCCATAAGCTTATAATCTGTATATGAATGCTCATAATACTCTTAAGATCATGCATGAACTCTTGTTTGAAGCCTTGAATCCTCAAACCCATGTGTTTTTGGTAAAAACCCTAAAAATGACATATTTTTATTTTCTAGCTAACGAATCTTTTTTTTAACTTTCGTTACGTTAAAACATCTTATTTTAGCTTATACTAATAAGCTATAATGTGCAAATATCATTTGGAATCTTAAAATAACCTTGCATGGCTTTTTGGACTTGTTTTGCAAAAGTTTCCATGCATAGGGGTATATATCATAACTTTCTGAAATTTATAACTAAAGTGGCTGAAAATGTCATTATTACAAAGTTATAACAATGAGGGGTTACTTTCCAAGTTCTAAATTTAAAGGTTCAATCATAAATGCTTTATATATATAAAGGACTAAACTTGTAAAAGTTCATAAACCAAGGGTATATATTGTAACTTATCATCGGTTAATTTTTAAAGAAACTTAAAATCGTATCGTATCATGATACTAGGGAGTTTCAGGTGAGGGGTTCCATTTGGGTATTCGTCTTGACGAGTTTGCTGGGTTTACAATTTAAAGTGCCCTGGCTCCTCAAACAATACTACGTAGCCTCTTGATTATGATAGCCCGAACAGTGATACAATATTTCCATAATATTTCAAACAAAATAATATTTCATTATGATAAAGAATATCCAATCAAACTAAGACATGACATATTACACCAGGTTGCGTGACGAAGCCGTTACTTTCATTTCATATACTTTTGCCATCAATCAGATTTCCTTGTACTGTTAAAGTGAGTTCATAGCCTCACTTTTAAATCTTTTGAATGTTTTATAAACCCGTGAGGAGGATACATGCTATAAATCACGAATGAAAGTAATTTTTTTCTGTATGCTATCCTGATTCATTTTTGCATAAGTACCTACTTTTGCCATTAAGACCCCATTATTATGAACCGTTAATTACTCATCGGGGTAAGCTCAAATGCTGTGAATAGATCTATTTGGGACTGGACTCCCCGTTGGTGTACCTATACTGTCGGTAACCAATAGCACACATTTGAATAACTTTGCGGGTGTTTGGCAAAGACACCCGTTGGGGAAATTACTTGTGGTTATTGATTAACTTAAGGCTTCGGTGCCATGAGCTTAGGACAATAATACTGTTTTCTATGATTATTATACATGCATGCAATTATTACAAACTATGAGTGTATAACAATGTAACCCACTATTGAACTTGCATTCAAACTATTTAACTTAAACCTATGAATTTCACTCAACCTTTGTGTTGACTTTTTAGCATGTTTATCTCAGGTAATTGAGCAACTTATGGCACGGAGTGGCATGGACTTGAAGATGGCTAAACTGTTATCATTCAAACTTTTGTTACTAGATTTTGGGACCTCTCTTTTGTAAAAACTCTAATGAATAAATGAATGATAACTAAATTTTCAAAAACGTCTTTTTATGATTCGTTTTCTATGATTACGACTGTTGTACTATGAAATAATACCCCAGATTAGCTTCCGCTGCTATATTTGTCAAAATGGGGGTGTTATAATTCACATGATGAGGTTTTGAAAGAGCAGATTCTTTAACTTTAGGCAAATAATAAGGAGTGACTATTTTTGACAAATCATTTTTCTCATCAACTTTGGAGGCAAACCGTGGTCTTGAAGTTCTAGGTCATTCAGACGTAAACGCATTCGGTTGTCTAACAACTAAATGGTTTCTAGATTGTTGTAAAGGCGATTTCCCTCATTTGCAAAAACCTTTTATTGAATATGAGCTTTTAAATCAGCATTTTTGACAGACTTTTGATTAATTTAAGAAATTAAAGAGTCACTATTGTTTTTATTCTGAATGCGTAACTTTTTAATTGAATCATAAAGTTCTTTGTAAGTCTATTTCAAATGCTAATTTTCTTTATGTAATTGCTCATTTGCTGTAAGTAATTTAGCTACACTCTGTTCTAATTCGATTTTAATAGTTTCAATTACATCTATATCATTTTTAACTTTGGTGTCATTACTTGATTCCTTCACACTTTTAATTTGATTCTTCAAGTTGCAAATTAGTGTAGTTTTGGCCTGTAGCTGAGCTTTCAAATCATTTATCTCAAAAAATTCAGGAGAGTCCTGATTCTTACATGGTTTGTTACTTTGAAAACTTTCTTCCTTTTGTTGTATTAAAATTTCATGTGAAATACAATGTTTTTCAAGTTGTAAAAATCTGTTTGAAAGTTCATTGTAAACTTCTGTTTGAACCATAACTTTTGTTTTGATAACTCAACATTAAGCAAAGGCTGTTTAGCATCCTAGTCAAACTCTCCTCCCCTATGACTCATATTTGTTGAATCAGGAGTGGTATTGCTATTAACCTTTTCCAACAAATGTATGTCATAAATGGGTTCAGATTGCTCAGAATGTTGTTGTTCATTAGCAAGTACATTTTGTTCAGCAATTAATTGTACCTCAGCCATTGGCTCTTTGTCATTTACATGTTTCATATTTGCATCCGCAACATGTGTATCATTCCCGTATCCGCTGCTTGTAACATGCTTTTCTGACTTTGCCTCACTGCATTCTGTAACAACTAAACTAACATCTAATGCTTTACTCGAATCAACCTTTCCTTCATGCCTCATGCATATCTCTTTTGCTTTTGACATCTTGTATTTGATTGCATGTACCTCTTTTGTTGCAGAATCAAAGCTGCTTTCCTTTACTATTTTGCTAGAAGCCGTCTCTGAATTACCATTTTCTTTTCTAGAGCAAGTGTTTTCCATGATGACTGAATTAACTTTCAATTCATCAATGGTGTTTGACTAAAATTCTTGAAGCTTCAACTTCTTTTTCTCTTTTAACTGCATCTGTTTGTCATTCATCTTGTTGTCATACTCTCGTTTATGTTTTGCTCTTTCAACAATTGACTTCTTAACAGATTCCATGTGTTGGATCAATGTATTACAGAATTGTTGAACCTCGGTTTGAGTGTATGCTATAAAGTACTTGCGCATCATTAGATCATCAAAATAATCAAAACTTTATTAAAAACTGATGAGCAGCTGAAACTGTGTCTTGAGTTCTTTAAAAGCATCCATGGATCCAGTTTCTTGAAATTCTTATTTGTCAAGTTGCTTTTCAAGTTGATTTAAGTGAAGTAACATTGAGCCTGTGAAAGTCTGAACATCTTGCTCAAAGAGTATCACAAATGCCCATTCAAAACATCTATTGATTTTTAATTCATTTTATGAAAGAACCCATAGATGTGATTGAAGTAGTCGAAAAGATCTCATGCAACTTTCCTTTGCTTTGTGTTGCATTTGTTGCAACTGATGCAACTCTCTCTCTCTCTCTTGTGAATTAGAATTTAAAGATTCCATTGAAATTCAATGTGTGAAATGAAATTAAGGATCTTAAGTAGATTAAGTGATTTGATGTGGTTTGGTGATGAAATCGTTATTGACGTTAAAGTACTTGATCTTAATTAACGATTATTAAAAAAACTTTAAATAAGGATTAGGGATGAGAACGATTAAAACTAAAGGACTAAACAAAATAAAATAAAATAAAACTAAGTAAAATGAATTTAGAAAACAAAGAGGTAAAATGAAATTGTTTTGAAATACAAAGGTTAAATATAAACTTATATTAAGGCTAAGGGCTAATGATAAAGTTATTATATAACTAAGGGCTAAAATTAAACTTTATGAAATTAAAGGGTTAAGAATGAAACCTTTTGAAAGATTAAGGTTAAAAATGAAAATTTTAAATTTTAAATTATATCATGCACAAACGTTCTGTATCGTCTTCTTCGTTGAATTGTATGAAAACGATAACGTTTATGTTTCCCTTCTCGCGAACATGTACGATTATCGTCGGCAAAAACCAAACACACTACGATGATCGTTGAAGGACCACGATCGTTATGGTAGTCGTTAGAAGACCCGCGAACAACCGAAACTCGAAATCGAGAAAAAAAACCCGAAGCAAATCAAAACTGAAATGTTTACCCTTTAAATTGTTACACGTGTTATTCTTAATGCATATTTCATATAATCGAGTAAATTTGGGCAGAGTTTCGTTTTAGAAAATGTAATGTTTTGCTTGAACTTCAACCCGCATACATATTTTGCTCAATAAATTGAATTACATGTTTCGCATGAGTGAAAAGAAATTTGGCAGAGTTTGTTTCTAGCAAATGACATGTTTCGCTTGAGTATTAACCTGCATACATATTTTGCTTAACAGTTAAAACATATTTTGCTCAACGTCTTAAACTTGCATGTTTCGTACATTTATTAACACATATTTCACTTGAACCTGTTTATACATGTTTCGTTTCCTTCAAATCATGTTTCGCGAGCTTCAAGAATATTCCCAGAAAAAGCTAACTTATTCAACGAAATAAGCCACTTAAAAAGTTGTTATTACCTTTTCTATGAAGATCTAGCAAAAATAAGCACTAAATATCAAGCCGATTATCAACTAAGCACACGATATATTAGAAGCACGATAAACCGTATCCAATAAGCTCAACACAAACCACATGAGCACACTAAAGTGAACAAATAAGCTATTTTAATCCTTATAAAGCTGTGCTCCAAAGATCTAACTAAGCTATATTAGTTCTTCGAAAGTAAGATTTAATAAAAATTTAACAAATAAGCCGATCCAAACACTCCAAAATACATAATAAGCCAAGTTCTAAACAAGCTATAAGCAACGAAAATAATCAGATTTGTATAACTCAGATAAGCCCAGAAAAAGTTTCAAAATAAGCTGTGTTTGACTTTTGTAAATCACAGTTTGATATGAAGAAAGCAACAACCTTTTTTAACCACTGTTGGAGATAAGGAAACAACAAATATTGATAAAAAAATTGTAAACAATAAGACAAATAAAGAACTAAATAAAAAAGAACTTGAAATTAAAAAA
Source organism: Tanacetum coccineum (assembly GCA_026074375.1). Classification (NCBI taxonomy): domain Eukaryota; kingdom Viridiplantae; phylum Streptophyta; class Magnoliopsida; order Asterales; family Asteraceae; genus Tanacetum; species Tanacetum coccineum. Next base: position 129,072 of record BQNB010001741.1, on the reverse strand, counting down.
ATAAGCCGAATAGAATATAAGTCCTAAATAAGCTGTGAAAATAAGCACATAAACAAAAACCACAAATCACTTATCCTATCCCATGGCTCTTGATACCAATTGTAGGATCCCAAATTCACACAAGTGAAGAACTAGAGAGAGAGTTAGAGAAAGAGAGATGGAAGGGAGAAACTTATGAAAAACACACTATTGTGTGTGTGTAAAATGAATCAACCAACCACCCTCTCCATAGGTGGAGAGGGTATATATAGTCTTATAATGTTGAGTCGGGTCGGGCTTTCTATGGGCTTTCCATAAGTCGGCCTGATTAGCTTACTTAATAATACTACATGGACTACGAGCTAGAAATGTAAACTACGTGGAGTGAACGATCCTTTTTTTGGATTCCTAACAATTTTGTTTCCAAATCATATTTTATATTAATAAATGGATTAAATGGTGAAGATTGTGTCCGGTTATGACTGTTTCCTGAATTTAACAGGATGAGGATTGAGCAATCTACTAACCATCTAAATATCATATATAAGATTACGTTTTGTTTAACAAAAAAGTTTAGTCAAGTGATCAATGATTTCAAAATAAGAGAAGGAACATAAAGTAGAAATGAAAAAGTAAGCTCCGACTATTTGTGATCATAAATTTTCTCATGATTCATAAATTTTATGTTCAAACGATTTGAAAAGATTGTTTCAAAAATTGTTCAAAAGGTGATTTGTGACTATCTATTAAACGTAATTGGGTAAATGGTCTAAGTCATGTCTGGTTTTGGCTATTTTTTTGCATTAAACAGAATGAGGAGTAAGTGTATTGGTGAGCATCCAATTATTGTTTCATTAGATTGGTTGACTAAATCATTGTTTTCAAGACATCTTTGAAAAACTTATGTTTTAGAAAAGTTATCTCGATTTCAAAATCAAAAGGCTGTATTTTTGTGTTAAGTAAATGGTATTCTTTTACTTAAAGTTTTTGAGAATATGAAGTTATACTCTTGGATTTCTTAAATATCAATGGTTGTCACAAATTGAATTTTTGGCAAATTGGTCTTTTCTAAATCAAAGTATTTTTTCTTTATTCTTTAAAAAAGTATCATTTCACAAATGCTTTTTGGTGAGGAAAATCAAATAGAAAAAGAGATAAAATCCATATGCGAAAAAGCAAATCAATGTATGCTCGAAAAAGAATTGCCAGAGCATACAAAATGAGTTTAAAAGAATAATTCGAATAAATCGTATGGCATGTGCCCGAAAAAGTAAGAATTGACACATGAGAGAGAAAATGATCAGAATATGCTCAAAAAGAAATGCCAGAGCATATAAAACAGACAGGGTGGGAAAAGACAAAAATGTTATATATGTGCAAATTTCAAACTATATCTCATTTCACTAATCATTTCATGTCATCATACAATATTCCACATGGCTCAACACGTGATTCCAGCAGCTCAACTTGTTCCACAATAAAAATCAATAAGGAGATGCAACAATTATGCGGTTTTATAGAGTATTCCTTGCTCTCCTAAATGCAAGATAGTTGGGCTGATATTACTTGATCATTGTCTCAGTTATGAATTAACTGCAACTGCCAATGTTCCTATTGTGTAGCTACAACAATTCTGGAGGATGGTGAGCAAGGTACCAGAAACTAAGGACACGATCAAGTTCTTGCTGAATACTAAACAATTCATATATATTGTGGACATGTTCCGAGATACTCTATAATTACTAGTAGAAACTCCTGAGAATCCATTTGTCATACCAGCCAACATCCACACTATTGAAGCATTCATGAATAGAGTTGGTTATCAAGGTGTTATCGACAAAGTGAGTGCTTTCTTTACTAAGATTTAGGCTCAACCATGGAAGAACATGTTCAGAGTATTCAACCGTTGTTTAACAACAAGAACATTTGGCCATGATCAGACCAATATCAACATTCTTCACTTGTTTCATGCTGTAATCAACCAAACAAATGTTGATTATGCTGCTCTTCTTTGGTGGGACTTTATGAATAATGTGCTTCAGAAAAAGGAAGCTATCTAGTATCCTCGATTCATCAAGTTCATTATTGTGGATCTGATAAAGAAATTCCCCAACATTCCTAAGAGGATTGAAGAGGATTTTCATTCTATCAAGGATGATGTTCCATTGGTTAGTGTATATACAACAGGGAATGTCTCAGTTCAAGGAATGCTGATTCCAGATGCTTTCTTAACAGCAGTGATTCAGGAGACTGACGACTTTAAAAAGTATGAGACGGTGTTCATGAAGGTATCCGTTCCAATGAATCAACTGCAACCTGTTGTTTCTACCCAAGGAACGAATAGGAATACACCTAGAGCCCATAGGTCACCTACTGTTTTTGCTAATCATCTGGAGATAAAGAAGAGGAAGCAGACTGCTAATGAATCAAGTTCGCCAAGGAAGTCACTCAAAATAATGATAAAGCAAAAGAAAATAGTTAAGAAAGATGATGATGATGATTCTAAGGATAGGATGGAGCCCGGGAGTCATAAGGAAAATCCTGAATTTGTTGTTGATGATGATGATGATGATAAGGAAGAAGAGAAACAAAATGATGATATAGGTAGCTTGGAGATTAGGAATGAGGAGACGCAGACAACAATTCCCACACCACCTAGTTCCCCTAGGAAAATCTTATCTTCGGATAATAAAATTGATCAAAAATTGACAGATATTGTTTCAATCCCAACTACTACTACATCAAAACACTCACATGTCAAGAAACTAATTTCCAGCAAATACTCTAATCTTCCAGGTTCGCTTCACATGATGTGCAGGCGTCAAGGTTATATGATTCAAGACATGGAGAGAAAGTGTGTCACAACTGCCAAATTCTAGGAAACCCATAATAAGATAGATGAAATTCTACATGAGGTTGTTCCACAAATTGCTGAGAATGCTACAAATTATTTAACTGAATACAACTTGAAACCATGTATTGCTAACACAATCATTAAAGATTGTGATGCCTTTCGATCAGAAGTACCTGCTCTTGTTTCTCAGGAATTTAATGCACACGCTCCAGCAATCATAGAAGAACTTTTCATGTTCATCAAATGTTGTTCATGTTCATCCAACTACAATTACGTTAACCAAAACAGATTCATCAGCTTCTCTTCAATATCAACTGTATTTGAAGTTAAAAAGAAATCTTCAAGATCAAGCTAATGATATTGTATTGCAGGAGGCATTGAGACGTAAGTTTGAAAAGTATTCTCCTTTTATAACTTCTTACATGTAAGATGATTTTCACTCACAACATGATGAACATCAAGAAGATGATGCTCCTCCTGAGGGGGAGAAAAGAGTGAAAAGAAGTAAGAAGTAAAAAAGATCAAAGTCTGCAAGAGGTTCTTCATCAAAATATTCATGTAAAGACTCCACAAAATATGTACCCAAACAAAAAGTCAACAACAAGAATGGGATTTATGGGAAGAGGACAATGTTATTGATGAAGATGAGGTGATTCCTGAAGATGAAACACCTTAGTTGATTGCAGAATTTCATAATATTGACAAATGTGTTCCAACTATCATTGATCATGCAAGAATGGAGGCTACATTGAGAGATACTTTGAGTAATCAATATAGAAATACTGAAGAATACGCCTACCATTTGGAAGAATCAACAGACTTCATTGAAAATCAGATAGTTTAGGAAAGTAGACAACAAGATATTCCACGTATAGTACCAAAGACTCCCATTTTCTATGGACCATAAAGGAATCCAAATGAACCCCCGAGGTGTTTGTATAATAAAGACTTATTCTTCTTAAAGTATGGAAATACAAAAGAAATGAAGTATATTTTTTCACTCCACAAGATTTACGCAGAAGATTTTCCAGAGCCTGATCGGGAAGAAAAGTTAAATCGATAGGTTTGAAAAGAGTTTAAGACTTTCAATGAAAATGCATGGTTATTAATTCACCATTGGAAGGATCCGTGGCATCAAAGAGTATACAAGCAGAATCAAAATAAAGTTAGGAATATCTATAAGACTATTACTAAAATCACAAGATTAAAAAGGTTGTCAGAATTGTAATGATAAGCCAATCAGTTTTTCTGAAGCTGACATCAAATACTTGAACAAAAAGGATATTGAAAACTTATATTATGTTTGTCAATGCAAGAAGGTTGATATCAGAAAATAAAGCTAATGTACTCATTGATAAAGTTTATCAGAAGTTGTGTGAACTGGGAGAGGGTTTATGATTTCCAGCTAGGAATAAAAAGTTATCAAATCAAGGTAAACTTAACAGCACCAACATTAACTTTCCCTGGTATTGAAGAACACGCACCATATTCAATAGTAGATAAGCCAGATACAGGCCTGATTTATTTGAATAATAAAGATGAAAAGAGACTCATGTACTTGGTGGAGATTGTCAAGTTTTGTGATGCTACGCTGGAAAAAGTTTTGAAAGGAGTAAAGCTTAGAATGTTTGAAAGTAAGTTTTTGAAGAAACTACCGATATTGGGTGATTTAGATCAAGACATAATGAAGGCATACCAGAGGGAAATTTCCATGCGTCTAAGTTATTGACTGCAAATGAGGACATGGGAATCTTTTATGAATTGATGACCAATTCTACCGATGATGAAGCATCTGTAATAATCAACCCTTAAGGGAGATTGTTAGGAACGTTAAAAGTGTTAATTATTATTATGGATTGGTCTTAGTTTAGTTTATAGTTTTATTATTAGTTATGATGTAATAAAGTCTATCTTGGTCAAAGTTAAGTAAAGCTGACCAAGGTTTGACTAAGTTTAGAAAAATAGAATAGGAGTATTTATAAAAGTCTTGTAGTTTGTAACTTTACTTATCCCTCCCATTTCTATTTTCCCCTTTGAAATGAAAATTTAGAAAATGATGAGAATACTCTCTAGCTCCTCTCCTTTATTCTATTATCTTTCGTATGATTACTACTTAGCAAACATCGCATCTAACAAGATATTTATTATTAACTATTTTTTATATCTAATTGCTAAAGGAAAAAATAGTAAAAAAGTATGATTTTCAATAATTATTAAATACAAAATTCACATGACGTGAAATAGTTTGCTCTATAACATTTAGAACTTGTAATTAAAAATTCTTACAGCATCAGATAGAGATACAATGTATGATAATAATTATTGATATTTTTTTATATTTTATTGCTATTGGAAAACCAGTAAAAAGTATAATTATTACATATTATTTTATATAAAAGTCACATGATGTGACATAGCTTGCCCTATATCACTTACAACTGGTACTTAAAGATCCTTTAAACATTAGATAGAGATGCAATATCTAATATTAATTACTGATAATTTTTTATGTTTAATTGCTACTAGAAAACCAGTGAAAGGTGTAATTTTCACTTATTATTAAATATAAAAGTCACATGAGCTATATTACTTTGCTTTATATCACTTACAACCTATATTTAAATATCCAAAAACTATCTGATAAAGATACAATATCTGATATTAATTACATATAATTTTTTATATATTTAATTTCTCCTAAAAAACCAGTAAAAAGTGTGATTTTCACCAATTATTAGGTATAAAACTCACATGATGTGACGTAGTTTGCTCTATATCACTTAGAACTAATAAATAAACATTGTTAACACATTTAAAAGATATACATTATCTTATGTTAACTACTAGTAATTTTTTTTATTTAATTGCTTTTATACTTAATTGCTACTGGAAAAATGAGTAGAAAGTATAATTTTTACTTATTAGTAAATATAAAATCACATGACCTGAGATAATTTGATTTATATCATTTAGAACTGGTAACCAAATATTCTTAAAATATTATATAGAGATACTGTTGGGAATTATGTGTTCCTGACTTAGTACCGCTAGTTAGAAAGTTAGTACCAACAGTTATAGTTTGTACTGATAGTATTAGTTTGTACCGCCAGTACAAAATAGTTAGTACCGTTTATAATATATGCATGAGTTATTATAGGAAAAGATATGCATTATCTTTTACGTGTTTTGTAAGTCGGTTAGGGTTATCCTTGGTGTATAAAAGCAACCCCTACGACATAGTTAGAGATATGAACGAATACGAACAAACAAGTATTCATAGTTAGTAATTTGTAACCTAGCAGATTAATATAAATCAAAGTTTAGTTTTATTCATTGTTCTTCTTAGCAATATAAGTTAGATTCCACATAACTTATAATTGTTAATAGTCATTGTTTCTCTTGTAGTTAGTGTGGAACTAACCATATTGGCTACAACCCTTAACAGGCTAGAAAGATTTATATTGAATTAGGATCTACAAGTGGTATCAGAGCTTGTAGAGAAACTCTGAGTAAGAAGAACCAAAAACCCCCAGTTATAAACCTTTACCTTACAAATCTATTTAATGGCTAGATCAGATGATGAAGTTCCACCACCACCACCACCACAAACACAAACACCAACACAACAAGCCCCTCACACTGTCTTAACCATAAAACTCCCACTTCTTAAGAAGGGAGAATATGACATATGGGCTATGAAGATGGAGCACTACTTAGCACATATAGACTATCCTATATGGGAAGTCATTCAAAAGGTTAATGGTCCTGTAAGTGTCTCTATAGATACTAATGGGGTAATATAGGTGTTGCCGCCCAAGACTGCTGAAGAAATCTTGGCTAGGGAAAGAGAGAGAAAAGCATGGACCACCTTGCTTATGGCTATACCAGAAGATCACCGAGCAAAGTTTCAAAAGATGACTGATGCAAAGGAGATGTGGGAAGCTATGAAATCTAGATTTGGTGGCAATGATGAATCAAAGAAAATGCAAAAGTATATCTTGAAGCAACAATTTGAAGGCTTCTTTGTCTCAAACTCAGAAGGGCTACATAAAGGTTATGACAGATTCTAGAGTCTACTGAGTCAATTAGAGATACATGGTGCAGGAGTCTCTATTGAAGATGCAAACCAAAAGTTCCTTAGATCTCTACCTTCTGCCTAGTCTCAAGTTTCATTAATCATGAGGACCAAGCCAGGAGTGGACAATCTCAGTTTTGATGATCTGTATAACAATATTAGAGTCTTTGAATATGATGTTAAAGGCTCTACTACATCATCCTCTAGCATGCAGAATGTGGTATTTGTTTCTGAGAACACTAACAGTACTAATGAAGTTAGTACTGCTTATGGTGCTTCTAACTCTTCTGGTCAGAACCCTTAAAGGAAGAGCTCTTCTTCATACATTATGAAGTAATATACTCCTTCTTTGCCAATCAATCCAGTGGTCTATAATTGAATCATGAGGATTTGGAACAGCTTGATGAATTTGATCTAGAAGAGATAGACTTAAAATGGCAGGTGGCCATGATCTCCATGATAATAAAGAGGTTCCATAAAAAGACATGGACAAAGCTGCATTTTGATGCAAAGGAACCAGTAGGATTTGACAAGTCCAAAGTTGAATGTTACAACTGTCATAAGATAGGACACTTTGCTAGAGAGTGCAGATCTAAGGGGAATCAAGATAGTAAGAGAAGAGATGCTTAGAACTCTTGGTACAAAGCTAAAGATAATGGGAGAAGACCTGGAAAGCAAGAGGAACCCAAAGCTTTGGTAACTCTTGATGGAGATGGTGTGTGATATGTATGAAAACACATATTCATTTTATATCAAAAATGGCCCTAAAAAGACAAAATTGTGCTTTAAATGCTTATATATTGCTTGTTTTGTCTTTATGATTGTGTAGGTACGGATATTGCATAAATCTCAAGAAAACGGACAAAACTCGGACAAACACAGACGCGGGAATGGAAGAGCACACAAAAAGCCAGGAGAATGCTATCAAAGTTCAACTTCAGTCAACCTTTGGTCAACCTAAGTCAAACCACAAAATGACAAAAATTCCAAAATACCAAAATCAGCCCTTCAAGCTAAACCAAAATGCAAGTATAACCCTAAACCCTAACACCGTTAGTCCTTTATCAACATAGGACTAACGGTCGTTAACTTCTATTATAAATCCAAAACCCTTAACCTGTTAACAAAATTACCCAAGCCCAAACCTAACACTAAGCCCAATCCCTTTTTGCAAAAGCCCAAAGTCAAAGCCCGGGTCAAAGAAACACAAAACGCACCCTTATAGTAAAAGAATGAGCAGGAAAAATAGTTGTTACTGTTTATCTTCTTCTTTGATTTACCTTGAGCTCAAATCAAAGGGGTAATGCAAATTAAGGGCGTGGGTAAGTAATTCAAATGATAAGATCCTAATAGGCAGAGTATCACGTCACCTAAGCTTCTTATTGGTCAATCCCAAAAAGAGTGTACACGTGGGTCAAGTGAAGAAACACAAGCAAAAGGGGTTATTTGCGCTAAAACATATGCAAAAGAAACACAAGAGTGTCACATCACGGATTGCCACGCTGGCAATCCATGTGAGCTAAAATCTAATCCAACGGACCATAAGAGGTATCTAATGATTAAGAGTGAATGAAGGCTAGGATTTAAAGGAGCGTGTGCAGAGACCTCAGTACTAGAAGTTTCTCTTGGACCCTATAAATATAAGCTCTCCATCACACACCTATCATCTTTTTTTTTCCTGCATAATTTTTAGTAAAATCTTGTAATTTTTTTAGTTAAAATGTAATTTTCATTTTTAAGCTCTTGTAATCTGTTTTAAATCAAGCTTTGTAACCTATTTTTATGAGAAATAAAATGTTCATTTAGTTTTCATATAATGTTCTAACAATTAAGCTCTCGTATCATCAAAAATATATGCTACTGTTTCAAAAGCTTACAATAAGCTCTCATAAGCTCTTACAAGTCTATAAGCTTGTAATTGAGCTCTAATAAGCTTTAACCTACTCAAACATTAAAATCAGCCTTAGTAACTTTTGCTTATTGGATTGTGGTTTTATGGAAGATGAGCTAGTAATGGATGACCTCATATGGACTTTTACTGGCTTATTTTCAATAAGCCAGAGCTAGTAGATAAGCTTTTTGAGCAATAAAAGCCTTTGTTTAGCTAAGGCAGCTTGTAAGTTTCCATAATTCCTTCTGTTTTAAGTTTCCTAGCGTAACTTAGCTTATTTAGCTTATTAGTTACTTATTTGTGCTTATTAATGTGTTATTATGTTTATTAGACTTATTTAATTATCTGTTTTTGAATTTATTAGTTTAGATCATAGCTTTTCATGTTTAGTCTTATAAAAGTCATAAAAAACCAAAAAATAGTAGTTTAGCTTAGAGCTTATTAAATTGGCTTATTTTCTGCTTAGGATTGCTCATTGGTATTAAGCTGGTCTATATCTGGTCTTAAAGTTGTCATCATTAGTTTGCAAATTCATAAGCTTAAATGGATTTGCTAAGAAATAAGGGAGTGTTTGGATCAGCAGTACTAACCTCAAGTTAGTACTGCTTGAGTCCCTTTAATACTAGATTTTTGATTTAAATCTATCAAATAAGTTTATCATTGTAGGATTTAGAGACTTAGTTGGTCTAATTCAGTTTTAATATAAGATAGCTAGTTATTTTTAAGAATCTGTTAGAATTAAGGAAGTAGAATAATCATTTCAAGCTTAGATCAGTTTTAGCTTTTACATTCTCTTACCTTTCTCTTAATTTGCATATAGAACTTGTGATTTAAGAGTGTTAAAATGAGTTATATAGGTCTGCATCATTAGAATTAAAGTTTGGGTTCAAAAACTTGTCAACTGCATTAGCAGTTTTAATGGACTTACTGTCATTTTTGAGCTTAAGTTTCAGTAGGGTAAAATAGGATATAGCTTTTAATTTTCATTTTTTAAGTAGCGCGAGCTCGCTGATTCGCTGCGCGCGTAAAGTTTGCACTGATTAGTTTTTAAAAGTAGATTGTTAAGTGTTTGTTTTAAGTGGCAAATAAGTCATTTGTTTTTGATTTCAAATCAAAATCTAGCACTGAGCTGAGCTATCTGTTTGTTTTGTTGAGCTTTTTTCAATAAGCTCAAGTTGACAAAAGTTTTTCAAAAGCTATTTTTATATGAGTATTTTTAGTCAGCTTTTAAGAAAAGTTAGTCTCAAATGGAATTGTCACCCACCCCCCCAACCTTTAAGTGAGTGTTATATGGATTTATCAAAATAGCTCAAATTCGGTCTCTTAAGGTATGTTTGGTTGATGAGTGTGAAATAAGTAGTTATTGTGCTGACTGTATTTTTAGCTTCGTTTGGTGTGATTTTTTGTGCTGATTGCGTTTTTAGATTCAGTCATTAGGGTTAGTATAACGTTAGCTTATTAATAGGTGCTTCTTAAGTAACTTCTGAGTGTAGTAACTTCATTTGGAGATATTTTAAGCTTTTTTGGTTTAAGTAATAATTAGCTCACAAAAACCTATGCTAAGACGTATTTATGTATAGGTTTTCAGTTGAAATTGTTCTCTAGACCTCTTTTAATTAGGAACTTTGTATTAATAAGTTGTCTGTTCATTTAAAAAATTACTTATTTCCAGCTATTTCTAATAAGATTGCGCTTTTCAAGTCTTTTAAAAAAAATAGCAAAAGAAAAATGAAAAAAAAGAAAAAAACTCAAGGCTGGTACTAGAACCCAACGACTTGCCTTCACACACTAATGACGACTGAAGGCCTCTGTGTATCGTGTTTTGTGCATCTGCCCTACTCCTCGGAAAGTTGTTATATGTCACATTCTCTTGTCATTTTTTGTTATACACGTTTGTCTTTTTTACTAATTTGGTAGAATATCATAAGCCGTTTTTAGATCTAATTCTTAATTTCCTAATTCTTAGAGTGGTCTCGCAGTATTAGTATTAGTAACTTGTGGGTAGCTTTTGTTCTTATCGCGCATTTTGGTGGTACCTTTGGTTCTTTGTAGATGTGGCGCACTCTTTGAAATTACGTTGTGGTAGATTAGGAGTAGTTTTTCTGATTTTTTCATATTTTTCTTGGTCCTATTAGTTTTATATCTGTGTTAAGATACATTTTTTATGTCTATAGCGGTTTTAAAATTTTCTCGTAAAAGGATCACTAGTGTCATAAAGTGAATACAGAAATAAATATTGAAACTACTGAAGTTTAAAGAAAAAGTTCTCGTTTGTTTTTTGAGTAATTCGCCATTAATTACTTTTAGTCGCGCTCTCAGACAGATACAGCTCTCTCATTCCATCTGTGTTAGGCGACTTTTTTAAACGTTTGTTTTAATTTATAATTTTGTAAGCTTTTGAAGATTGTAGTTCTTGTAGAAGAAAATAGGCTTTTTCTAATAGTAAAAGACAGTGTAGGTATAAATAATGTAATTTTCTGAGTTTTTTATATATAGAGCGAAGTGATTTTCTTTTGTTTAATAATATGTCTGCTCAATGTTGTGTTGAGATAAAATTTGTTTACGGATGTGATTATTATGTTTTTGTCTTTCGTGGGTGTTTTTATTGATTTTAGGGATTATCTAAAATAGATTTAATTAGTGTTCAAGCTAACTTGGATCATAAGTGAATATCTTCCGATAATAATGAAGTTTCTCACGCGAGAAGAAAATTGTAATAATTTTCTCGGCTTAATATTTAATAAATTTTTTCTTTTTTATCCTTAGATTTATTGAGGTTTAGAATTTTATTTGGCTAGTGCGTTTAGTGTTAAATTATTTAGTATAGTTGCCTTATCGCGCGACGCTCAGCGTGTTTATTTGTTCCAGTTATTGTTTTATGCATTTTAATGATTTTCTTGTTTGTTTATTCTAATTGTTGCTTTAATTATAGGCTGCTAGATAATCAAATTAATCTTTGTTTCCTTATTCAATTCAAATTGTCTAAACTAAGAACGTGGTTTCAATTTGTCCATAAATCGTTTTGAGGGGAAAAGACTCGGTTTAAAGTGTATTCTTATCAGAGAAAACATAAGTATGCATTATTATAAGGTATTTGTGTGTAAATATTTTTCAGGTGCAACTTGGGGAGTTTGGTAGTTTCATATACTTTTGTGTGTGAAATATTTTCAAGGGCAACTTGGGAATTTATTTCATATACTTTTGTGTATTAATATAGTATAGTAAAATTACAATCAGTGTGGATTGGACGAGTCACTCAGAAGATAAGCAAGACAACTATGCTTTGATGGCTTACAACAATTCAGGCTTAAACACTAAGGTACCTTCTTGCTCAAAAGAGTGTAAAGAATCTTATGCTAAACTTAAAAAACTGTATGATGAACATAGGGAACAACTAGGTGATGCCAGCATAGAAATTCAGGCATATACTCAAGCTTTAAAGAAAGTAGAAGCACAATTAGTTGCTTATCAACAAAATCAACTTTGGTATGAGGAAAAGATTAGATTTATGAAAATAGACTTAGATGATAAAACTGATGTGCTTACATACCATAAGAAACTATTGGCAGAAGCAGAAAGAGAAAAAGAAGATTTGAAAACTAAATTAGAAAAATGGCATAACTCTTCTAAAAATCTTAATATTCTGCTAAATAGTCAAATGAGTGCTAGGGATAAAGCTAGGCTTTGGTATGGAAATCAAATGAATAATGGTGTCTTAAGTTACGAAAATGAAGTTTTTTGAAGTTTGTTTGACAATAGGTCTAGTGATAGAGAAGGTAGTCCAGTTAATGATAGATATGCTGTAACACCCCCAAAAATCATTTACAACGCAGCGGAATACCAAATGGGGTGTTACTTCGTAATACACAGCAATAGATACAAAAGAACGACCTCTAAATGTGTCGTTTGTAAAACAATCTCGTTGATTTAATCAAAACCTTGAATTTAATATACATTTGTCCCATAATTTGCATATGCCTGAACTAGTTGTCAATGAACCCAAAGTAGTAAGTAAACCTTAAATGTTTTGGAATGATGCTCTTGCATTGGAGGAGTATGAAATCAGATAGTGAGATGAAACATGTGTTCTACCCTCAAAGAACATGAAACACCTAGTTTGCTAATACTTCTTAAGGCATGTAAAAACTCCTAGGCAAGTGTTAAACAAAACAATCACATGTAGTAAAAGTCTAAAACCTGACAACACCCCACGGACTCCCCCCCGCCCCCCCCCCCAAGTGGTTTAATGTCTAAAAATTGGGTTTCGGGATAAGTGTTACTATAAAAAGCATGTTTTGTATGTGGAAGTCTTAGTCATCTTATCAGAGATTATGATTTTCATGAGAAAAGGATGGCTAAACAGGTTAAACTAAACAAACAGAAGAGTAAAGGTAATGTTCAAAGGGAGAATAAACTAGTTTGGAACAATGTGCAAAGACTGAATCATAAGAACCAATTTGTTCCTATAGCAGTACCAACTAGAACTGGCAAAATTCCAGTTAATACTTCTAGAGCTAGCGGTACTAACAATGTTAGTACTGCTAGACATAATTTTAACAGTCAGGCAGTACTAACTAATGTTGCACAGAAAAATTTAGTTCTGTTAAACCTTCGTGAATGGAAAAGTTAGACACCAAAAACTATTTTTCATAAAACTCATTCACCTTTTAGAAGGACATTTAATAGAACAACAACATCAAGAACAAATTTTTCTAATCAAAAGGTTAATACTGTTAAGGTAAAATCAGTTAGTGCTGTTGGGGGAAAATAAGAAACTGCTGTTAAGCCCTCAGCAGGTTGTAGTTGGAGACCCAATAGAAATGGATGGAACAAAGTCTCCACATACAATGGTGGATCAAATTCTAGAAATTGTGTAACTTTTAAAGATCCACTAGGCAGACCCTAGCCCAAAAAGGCTTGGGTCCCTAAGAGAATCTAATCTCTCTTACTTAATGTGCAGGATTATCCACAAGGAGCTTCGAGGAACAAAGGGATTGTTGATAGTGGATGTTCCAGGCACATGATTGGAAACAAGGCCTACCTTACTGAATATCAAGATTATAATGGTGGCCCTGTTGTTTTTGGAGGTAGTAAAGGTTACATAACTGGTAAAGGTAAAATAAAAACAAGAAAGTTAGATTTTAAGTATGTGTGCTTTGTGAATGAACTACAGCATTTCAATCTCTTTTCTATGTCACAAATGTGTGACAAGAAGAACAAGGTTCTATTCACAGAAATTGAATGTCTTGTGTTGTCTCCCGACTTTAAGTTACCTGATGAAAATCAAGTATTACCTAAAGTCCCTAGACAAAACAATATGTACAGTTTCAACCTGGAGAACATTGTTCCTTCTGGAGGTTTAGCTTGTTTAATTGCAAAGGCCACTGTTGATGAATCTAACAAATGACATAGGAGGTTGGGTCATGTTAATTTCAAAAACTTAAAAAAAACTTATGAAAGGAAACCTTGTTAGAGGTTTACCTTCCAGATCATTTCAATTGACCACACATTGTGTTGCTTGTCAAAAGGGAAAGCAACACAAGGCCTCCTGTAAGGCTAAATCAGCGAGCTCTATTAGTCAACCCTTACAGCTTTTACATATGGACTTATTTGGACCTACATCTATAAGGAGTATAAACCATAAGTCTTATTGCCTTAGAATCACTGATGACTTTAGCAGGTTTAGTTGGGTGTTTTTCTTAAGAACTAAGGATGACACTAGTGAAATCCTTAAGGACTTTATAAGAAAAATTGAAAACCAATTAAACAAAAGAGGTTATAACTATTAGATGTGTAATGGTTAATGAATTCAAAAAATAGGGACATCATTGTATTTTGTGGGTCAAAAGGGATAAGAGGGTATACTGTAATGCCAGTACTCATAACAAAATGATGTTGCTGAGAGGAAAAACTGGACCCAATTGAGGGCTATAGGATTATGCTTGCAGATTCATTTATACCTGAACACTTTTTGGTGATGCAGTTAGTTACTGCTGCTATGTCCTTAATAGGGTTTAGTGACCAAACCTCATAATAATTACACCTATAACTGTAAAATACCAAATCCTAAGTTTTATAAGACCTTGTAGGTGTTCATGTTACATCTTGAATACCATTGAGCACTGGGAACGTTGATGGTAAATTGATGAAGGGTGTTTAGTAGGGTATTCTCTAAATTGCAAAGCTTTTAGGTATACACATTGTTAGATAAACCAAGAGTGTTGAAGAAAACTGCATATAACCTTTTTGGAAAATAACCAAATGTTGGCGGGGGAAGGGAAAAAGGACCACATTGGCTGTTTGATCTTGATTATTTAACTGATTCAATGAATTAACTGCCTGTGAGATCAGAGAATCAAGCTAACAAACATACAGGTCTAAAAGAAGCTAATCATAGTGCAGGTACACAAGATACTATTGATGCAGGAAATTCTGAAATGGAAGCTGAATCTACTCAAGACTACTTTGTACTGCCAATATGGTCTTCTTATACTTCAATGGTCAAGAGCTCAGAAGCAAAGAATGAAGGTAAAAAGACTACTAACAATACTGAGATAAAGACATGTGAGAAATCAATAGATTAGGGGGATCAAGCCTTTTTAGATGAGCTTGAAAGGCTTAAAAGTAAAGAAAAGGAGGCTAATAATGCAGCTGAAGCTTTGAGAAAGAAGTTTGCCCAAAATACTGAGGATTTGCTTCTTCAAGCAAAAGCTGCAAGAGCTAGCAGTACTAACACAGTTAATACCGCTAGCACACCAGTTAGTACTGCCAGTCCTTCAGGTGAACTATCCTTCACTCATTTAACCAATACTGATCAAGATGATTTAGAAATACTTGATCTTGAGGATAGTTATAAAAATCTTAATGATGGCATTTTTACCAATGCATCTTATGATGATGAGGGTGCAGTGGCTGACTTCACAAATTTAGAAACACTTGTGAATGTTAGTCCTATTCCCACATCAAGGATTAACTCTATTCATCCTTCGACTCAAATTCTTGGAGATCCTAAATTAGCAGTTCAAACAAGGAGCAAAGTTAACAAAAGTTCTGGAGCTTATGCTTTTGTAAGTTATATTTAAAAGTACAGAAGAAATAATCATAAGGTATTCCAGCATTGCTTATTTGCTTGTTTCTTGTCTCAAATTGAACCCAAGAAGATATCTAAAGCACTTAAAGATGAAAGTTGGGTTGATGCTATGCAAGAAGAAATGCTACAATTCAAGCTTCAAAAAGTTTGGATTCTTGTAGATTTGCCTCATAGGAAGAAGGAAATTGGAACAAAATAGGTTTACAGAAATAAAAAGGATGAAAAAGGTGTTGTGGTTAGAAATAAGGCAAGGTTGGTTGCCCAGGGACATAGGCAGGAGAAGGTGTAACAACCCTAAAAATGTGTCACAACGGAAATATGTCAGGGGGCGTTACTTCATAATACAATAGCACAAGATACAAGGGAGAACGACCTCTAATTGTGTCGTTTTGTAACATCTCTGTTGGGAATTTTTTTCTATAAAAAACAAAATAATAGTTGTCCCATCATTCATCACCATGAAAAAAACTTGAATGTAAAGAACTCCCAATGCACACCAAAAATCCAATGCATTTATTCACTGAGAAAAAACATGCTTAAAAGTGTCAACATTAAAGTTGGTGAGTTAATAGATTAGTTTAAATATGAATGTAAGTTTAAATCAAAATATATTCTAATCCACTGTGTATCACAGTACCATGTAAAATACTTATAAAATATGTACGACCCATTTTATGTTACCAAAAGTATCAATCTTATCCCAAAGATTTTTATAAATAATGCATGATAAAATTTAATGTCACCAATATGTTCCAAGTATGTATGTGTCGGGGGAATGCATGACAAATGTAATGTCACCAAAATGTTCCAAGTATGTATGTGTTGGGGGGCCCTGTAATCCCCAACAATGATCCGACATGTTATGACGTTCGTTTACCTGGTGGTAGTTAATCACCCGAACGGGGATTGTCAATCCCGAATAGATCTATAATGTTCGTTTACCAAGTGATCGCTAATCACCCGAACAGGGATCCACATCCGAATAGATCTATTTCATAACATTCGCGCTCACCCTCCAAGTGATTTACAGTTCATGACGCTGTGACGTAGACTTGTATGTACCCTAATTTGGGCAGGGATACAAATAATGCGTATATGTATACTCCCGTTACCAGTGTTCCCTCCAAGAACACCCGGGCAGTAATGTAATTGTTATCAGTTCAATCAGCCTTAGCTAATCCGAAATCATTTCAAATGTAAAGTATGCATTTGTGACCAAAAATGAAGTCAAATAATGTATTCCATAGCGAGCTATGCAAATAAGTATGTAAACCAATTTGTAAACAATCCTGTAAATGCATTTGTAAACAAGCAATGTTCTCACCCCAAAAATATATGTAAAACCAGTAAAACATGGGGCTATAAACTCACAAAATCCCTTAAAACAATCACATTGTTATAAGATAACCAAGTATAAGAATTTGTAGACAAGCATGTATCCCCCTCGCGGGTTATAAAACATTCAAAAGATTGAAAAGCGAGGCTATGAACTCACATTGATTAAAGACCACGATCAATTAATCCAATTAAATCACAACTGAATCTGCAACGATCTCGACCACGACCTATAATTATGTCGTTCGATTATAATACACGTATTAAATACGATCAACGATGCGTACATCGTTACCACGAAATCATACATATTTTTATATGTATGCAGTCATATATACATGTGATGAGAAATCCACTTGCGCGTCTTTAAACCTTAACCCTTAGTATATTTTATGTATATATACTATTTTTCGTCCAATCCTAACTTATCTCAATATTTAAAGAAAGTTACTATTTTTAGACCTTCCGTTTTTAGAACCGAACAGTGGTATTAAATAATTAATTGAAATAATATATTAACCGATCTTTAGTTTTGACCCGCTATATCTTAACTTTTAAAGCAGACAATCCTCGCGGCAAAGTAAAATGTCATTACGAACAACTTTCGTGTTTCGCCGGAAGGCTGAAACGGACTCGAAAGTGATCAAATCATTTAATTAATAAATCTGCCATTTTTAATATTTATTAAAAATAACCTATTTTTCTACTAAAGTGTATATTCCGATTTCGATCCAGTTTCTTCGTTATTGGGAGTTAGAAGTCCCGTTTTATGTCTAAACGTCCGTCAAAATATAATTTGTTATATTTTATAAACTAAAGTCCACTTTTCAAAGTCTTGAATCTCGAATCCTACGTTCCGATTTCTGATTTAAATTACTCGTTATATAAAGGCACTAAAGTCCATTTTTAGTCCAATTCTCGTCTAAACTATATCTAGTATCGTTTATAGATTAACATCAGTCCCGTTTTAATATTTATATCGTATTTTACTTAGACGCCGCAAGTTTAACCGGATTTAATCACATATAATCAATTTATAATAAAACAAAATAATTGAATACTTTTAAACTAAACGCACCCTTTTTCGTTGTCACCACACTCAAACACACCCTACGGCTGTTATGAACAGCCAAACGCACCCTTGTGCGGTTATAAAAACAAACCAAACAAACCCTTGTCCCGGCTGTCCCCGCAGCCTAGCCCGTCAACCCCGGCTGTTTCAACAGCCAACACAAACAAACGCGCCCTAGCGGTTGTTAACCCTTAACCCGACCCGACAACCCTTGCCCTGGCTGTCCCGAGCCAAACCCAACAACCCGGCTGTCCCGCAGCCAAACCAAACACCCCGGTGGCTGTGACAATACCAACCGAACCCTTATTGGGTGGCTGCCACCCACACCCTTTTTGGGTGTTAACAGCCCAACCCTACGCACCCGTGGCGCCCTAAACAAAACCAAACGCACCCTCTGGTGCCATGCTTACAACCAAACGCACCCGTTTAGGGGCTGAGCGAAACCAAACGCACCCTTTACTAAAGGGCTGCCCCGAAACCCCAATTTTGTTGCAAACCAAACCCAACAACCCAACCCGACATCCCTCCCCGGCTGTCAACAGCCAAACCCGACGCGAACCAAACCCCACGCACCCTTTTTGGGGCTGTTAAACCAAACGAAAACAAACACCCTTCTTGGGTTACGACAGCACCGAACGCACCCTTATGGAGAGCGACGAGGATATGGAGATGGTGGTGATGTGGTTCGGCTATGGAGATGGTGGCGGGGCTGTGGTGGTGTTGGTGGTGGATATAGGCGCGTGGAAGAGAGTGGGGTGGTGGATCGGGTAGATCGGAGTGGGGGGAGTAACTTTGGTCTTCGCCGGAACACTCACCGAAAAAGTTTTCCGGCGGTGGTGAACGGCGACGGCGGTGGTTCCGGTGGCCGGATATTCATGAGGGAGAGAGAGAGAAGATGATAAGTGTGTATAATTTTTTTGATATAATGAAATAAATATTGGCGTGGGTTCGGTGGTGATGATAGTGTGGTTTCGGTGGAGACGTGGTTGTGTGAAATTGGCGGAGTGAGAGAGAGTTGGGACCAACGATTTCAACGATATTTTACAACACAAAACTTAAAATAAACCTCTCTCCTCATCACCCGTTCTCCACGGGCGACTCCCCCACGCGGGCCACTTGTGCGCCGCCGCGGATAAACCTTTTCCGGCGGCATTTTACGGCGATAGACCAAAAAGACTTCCTAGTGACGGATCTCTATCGATCCCCACAAATAAAAATATCTGATACGCGGGTCTTCTCTGAGTCACGTCGCACTATTTTCCTACCCTTATGCCTCCAGAATTGCATCCCACCGTATCACTATTCATCACCACCGAACCCCCGCCTAGACTACCACCGCCATCGTAATGGGTGCGTTTGTTAAGCAGGTGCCTTATTTTTATATACACCCCCCTCCTCCTTAATAAATTCATCATAAACAATTTATATCCCACACCAACCCATACACCACCCCAAACCCCCCACACCCACCCAACCCCCAAAACTCATAACATTTAGCACCCCCAGTCATCCATCTCGATCTCGCCCCCTACCTTTACTCAACCACCAACCACTCCCACAACCACCAAAAATAAACACCACACCCCCCCAACCCACAGCACGACCCCATAACCCAACCATACCCTAATAACTAAAGCCCAGCCCTTCTGCCACCCCCGCCCACACCCCCCTCTATCAACGAACCCTCTCCAACTAAACAACACACACACCCCCCCACCACCACACCTAATCTCCACGTTCTCACCAAAACCTCGCACCCACCCACGCCCCAAACCACCCCCCCAACTCCCAAAAACCCCCACCCCCCCCCCCCCCTTCCCCCCCCCCCCCCCCCCCCCCCCCAGTGGGCGACCCTCCCCACCCCCCCCCCTATACTCGTCCCTCATTAGTGAGCAGAGCCCCGACTCGTGTTGATCCAGGTCACTAGGAAGTCATTTTAGTCCGTCCCGGCCTTCTTACGCTACGCGCCAACTCCTCCCATGCCGCGGAACCCATGTTTTACGACCCGGACGCCCCCCGCGAGCAGCTTACAGTGGCCCGCGGCTGGGGGGAGGTCGCCGAGAGATGAGTGCGGTGGAGAGGGAGAGAGTGTTTATATTAAGTTGTGTGTGTATAATTTTGAGATGAAAATGTAAAATGTATACTATGTTTTATATATATATAAAACTTAAATGACAAGTTTCAAAAGTTGGGGGGTTATATTGTAACATTTTTATTGTATTTTTATAAATATCGGTTCGGGACTCCCATTTGACGCGGGAATCTACGGACGTATTCAAACTCTCGAAATAAACTTGCGCCATTGTTTTTCAAATCATTTTTTCAGATAAAAATTAGTTATCGCTTGATAATATTCATAAAATATTTTATAACATTAAATAAAATATCTGTTATTCCTTTTATGAACTGGTTTCGCTTCGTCCGAAATAAAAATGGATTTCAACTCGAATAGTCGCGTTTTCAAAAACGCTTTTAATTGAAAAAGATGAATAATTTATTTAATATTTTTATTAAATAAATACTGATAACTAAAAACAAATTTAATTGTTTTTGTGTGTCCGCGTTGTATATTGTTCGAATAATGTTTGCGGTGCTGTTTTAGCCCTTTTCGGTACGTTTTCAGGTCGTCGGGCAAAACTAATAAGTTGTCAGGATTGTCATTCCCACATCAAATTGTTACTAGAGTCCGGGTTTATAGTCGTGAAAACGTGATTTAGATGATCGTTCTTATAAGTCAAGCCAGACCCTAAAAGTCAAAGATTGAAATCGTCAATCTAAATTCGAAAATTCTCGGATGTTACAGCATGGTTGACGCACCCATATTAAACGTATAAGACCTTGTTTGGTGATAACAACGAATAAAACATGATTAAGCATCGGGCTAAGGATAAATAATCATTTGAAAATACACGAATAATATGGTGATCATAGGTTCGTTTTACTTGACCACGCAAATCCTATACGTAAACATTTGATGAAAATGAGACCACTTGGCTTGGGAACGTGTATGATAACTATTTAAACGAATGCATGTGTTAAATAATGATTAATAAACGTTAACGGGGGCTTAACGAAATAGTTAGAGCCCTAGAACCAAATTATTAAGCCAAGGGAGTATATTCGGGTCACTTGGGGCCCAGCAACCACTATGGAAGCTCAACAGGCCCAACAGGTGGTTTCCTCACAGAGACACATCCTTATCTTAAATGTATATGAGTCTTATTATGACAAAAGGGATGCTTATTGAAATTAACATGAACCTTAGACACAAACCTGAAAACTCAAGCCGAACACTTATCGATGGCCTTACTAGCCGACGACCGAGCCCAACATGAGCTACAAGATTCAATTAAGCGCAAACAACTTATCGGTAAGCTTATACAGTTTTGATGAGCTTAATGGACCTAAATATAGTTAATGGACCTTAATAGACCAAGTCTAACCATTAGAAACCTTATTCGGGTTTCTATTGGCCCAAGAAGCCCAATAGCAAGCTTATTAGCTTATTGGATAAGCTGACCAAGCAAACAGACCCCATTGTGCTTAATAAGTCTAAGAAATAAGTTAAAACACTAATGAAACCTTTTAAATATATTTCGAGTTTGAGTTATTGGGCTCACAAGCCCAATAAGCTTGAATAAGCTCCAATACGCTCTACCAAACTTATTTTCAACTTAACGATCTTAAATAAGCTTAATAAAGGCGTTTGTGCTTTTAAAATCCCAATTGGACCTTCAAATGGCTTATTGGACCTTAACGGGTCTAATAAGCTCGATAAGCAAAAAATAAGCTCATCCGAGCTTATTTATGGGCTGACAACAGCTTATATGACTTATTGGAACTTAATGAAACCTAATGCCACTTGTTAGAACTTACTTGGAGTTAAAATGTGATTTTACAGTCTATTGGTGACTTAAAAAGTGTCAATTTTGAAACTTAAAGGTTTAATACTATCAATACACTGTTTTAGAACTTAAGGGACTATTTTGGTTACTTCTGAAACTTTAGGGATTTATGGGTCATATAAGGACCTAAAGTGTAAACTTTGTAAAGTTGGAGGACTAAACATGTACAAGTGAAAACTTAAGGGTCTAAAGTGTAAAGGTTACATTTTCATAAACTAGAGGGACTGTTTTGTAATTATAGAAAACCTAAGGGTATTTTATAAACAAAAGTGATTTCATAAACACTTATCATATCAGACAAATTACATTCGAATATTATACAAGTTAACCTACGTTTTAAAAAATACAAATATTTATTAATAACATCTATACGTATATACTAGAATGTGTGAGATCGTATACCTTACTAAGAGCCATCAAGTGAATATAAATACATAATAATGTGCACACCACACAATTATTAACTGGTTATATAACTAAACAAATTATTGTAGGTCTTATACATTGAGTCTTTAGCTAATACTTGTAGATTATGACTGACCATATTTACTTAGGTATCTGACGGTGTGATTTCATACTTGGATATATATTATCATTTCCAGAGGACTATTTACTAAGGTGAGTTCATAGCCCCATGTTTTACAATTATTTAAATGATTTACATCTTTGGGGTGAGAACATGCTTTGTTTTACAAATTAGACGCAAGTGTTATTTACTTAGTGTACATCTTTATACTATGATCACGTGTTTGCTAAGTAGCTATACCCACTGAGCCCTTTTATTGATTCTGTCATCACTAGGTTGTGAGCGGATTTGTGTTATAAATATAATCTAATTTAGGATTGACATCCCGTTTGTGTGAGTAGCGCGCATGTGCCGGGTTGCTGGCAACAAAACGTTTATACCATGTCGGATTGGGATGTTGCGGTTAGAACATCTTCACGGCATTTATTGGCAAATTTATTGCTTTCATTTAACATGTCACGAGCTATCAGTGTCAGGAGCTTAGGAAAACGTAGTTACTTTTTATGTGTTTGCTTTGGTTGTTAATCATACATTTAAAAATCTCCGGGTCCTGCTATTGATATTACATAAAACATATGGAATTCACCAAACTTTATGTTGTATGTTATTAAGCGTTTTCTCAGGTCAATAAGGCATGAGGCTGGCAAGTGATGTGTCTTGGAGTCTAATAATTGAAGAGTCATATCAAAGATTTTGGATCTTATTACATTTTGGGGACAATTGTTATAAACCGAAATCTTTATTTATACTGCTGAACAATTTGAAGCCATGAGCTTATGTAACAGACAAGTATTTTGTTAATCCAATGTATCTTTTTCAAATGACACGTTTAGTGGTCGTTCTCATATCTTGTGCTATTGATCTATGAAGTAACGCCCTCGGATATACATTATATTCTGCTGCTACCCAAATTTGGGGGTGTTACAGATTGGTATTTAGAGCCAAGGTTATAAAGAACCAGGTCAAAAGTTTTTGTCTGGACTATAACCATTTTCAAATACTATTTTCATAAATGGGATTTGCACGAGATATACATACATTACTTGTTTGCATCTAGGATATATGCTTACATGATACATATTGTTTTAGCATTAGTAATTACTAAGTGCTTACATGATTGACATACGCATATATAAAATATATTACGATATTATTACTATAAGACTCTTTATTAAGTAAATTATAGATCTAACATAGAGACAAATCTTATATTTAAAGCTTTATCGACATATTCATACCGTTCTCTTGTTTAAGTAATACTTATATAAGCTATTTTTGCTTTTTGCAGTAGTCATGTCTTCTGCATCATCTGCGGTTACCTACACTTCTGTCTACACCGACTCTGAGCCCGGCAGAGCCTTCTAGGGAGCCGATGATGAGGAGATATCTGAGGGAGGCATCCCATGGGTCATCGTATTAGGATATGGCAGACTCTCGATGCAGCCAGTAGCCCCACCATCACCGGATTACATACCAGGCCTAGAGGATCCACAGACACCGCCAGTTCCTCAGGACGAGGATGAGCATGAGCCTATGTTCGTATAGGCATTTACGATCTGACTACGTGCAGAGGTATATACCTGTGTAGTATATACCATTAGAGGATGAGCATGAGTTTCCACCTGAGGAGCAGCCATTACCTCCGGTCGATTCACCTACTGCTGAGTCACCCGGGTACGTTACTAAGTCGGATCCCGAAGAGGATCTAGAGGAGTACGAGGATGATGAGACAGAGGATGGTCCGGTTGACTATCCTATGGACGGGGGAGATGATGGAGATGATGATGACGGCGATTCATCTAGGGATGACGCCGATGATGAGGATGAGGATGAGGACGAGGAGGAGCACTTAGCTCCGGCCGACTCTGTTGTTGTTGTACCTACTGATGAGCCTGTTTCCCCACCTGAGGGAACATAGCCTGTTATACCACCACCCTCCACTGACATTACTATTGGGGCTAAGGATTACGTCCGGCTAGACCTTCCATATCCCTTCCACTAGAGGCAGAGGTTGAGAGACTTCTGGCCATGACTACTCCATCACCATCACCACCTATCTCACTATCACCACCCTCTGTAGGAGAGCGCCTTGCTAGGTGCACTGCCCCACCTGCACATTTATCACCACCACCTATGCCATCACCATTACTACCACCATCTGGGTGTCCAACCCAAATCCAGACACTCAGGATAGCATCCACTCAGGCCCTTATTGATGCAGTTACTGCCGCATTACCATCACCTCCACTACCACCACTACCACCATATCTTTACATACCACCACCTGCTGACCGCAGGGATGATATTCCCGAGTCCGAGCAGCCACCTCGCAAGAGGTTATGTTTGTCCACTCTAGGCTCCAGATACGAGATCGGGGAGAGTTCTACTGCTAGACCTACCAGAGGTCGGGGGATAGATTATGGGTTTGTCAGCACAGTAGATGCTGAAGAGAGGCGATAAGAGATTAGAGATGTTGGGTACGGCATTAGGGATACTTGGGTAGATCCGGCAAAGGCAGTTCCTGAGATAGCACCTATGACCATAGAAGAGGTCAATACTAGGGTCACAAAGCTTGCTGAGCTCCATAAACATGATACACATGACTTGTATGCCTTACTAGAGGATGCTCAGGATAGTAGGTCTTGTATATCACAACGAGTCGATATGGACTCGCAGCGGGTGGACTTACTTATGGGGGATAGGATGACTCTCCAGGAGACAGTATGGATGGTGGAAAAGGAGGCCTATGCTTCCCGAGAGGCTTGGGCTCACTCGATAGGATTGAGTCAGATGACCCATCAGGAGCTTCAGACCCACCATGATCATGTGTATGCACACGAGACCCATCTCCAGGCACATCAGACACAGCTACAACTGCAAGGTACTCTCATTCAGACACAACATCAGGTACATGAGACTCTGCTTTCAGATGCAGCTGGATGGGAGATAGCAGCGCTTCGACGAGGATAAACCGTAGGCGGTCAAGACATATGGTAGAGACGGCTTCTCCGTGTTTGGTGATGAATGACATGAGGCGAGAGTTGGGCGACATGATAGACCGACGTTACTAGTTAAAAAAAAAAAAAAAAAAAACAAAAAAAAAAGCACTGCGAGGACAGCGGAGAGCTAGACAGCCAGCACCAGATGCTAGGATTCCGGATCACCAGGATGCTTCAGGGGATGCGGACAGTCACGTCTAGTGATTTATGTCATAATTTATGTTAGTTTATCCTGCTAAGTCACTGTACAGGCATGTTAAGTATTAGGGGTTTTTCCCGCTAACATAGCCTTAGATCTTTTGTATTGTATTATGTGTACTCTGACAACTATTTCATGTAAAATTTTCAAAGTTATGAATGAAATGGATATGTTATGTTGTACTATATACCTCTCTTATGTTGATATCTCACATAAACATTATTATATTCTGTCATATAACCTCATGTTTTATCTTTTGTGATCTAGACAAATCATGGCACCTACGACCAGAAGAGGACCAAATACCCCTGTTAACAATACCAACCCAAACAACATGATTCCTGATTCCATCCAAGCAATGATTGACCAAGCTCTTTTACAAAACTCCACCAATAGAGATGGAAGCCACGGTTCGCACGAGGATAACCGAAGGAACGTGCAAACTGCGCGCCCTTATTTTTATGCTGACTTCATGAAGTGTCAACCTTTGAATTTTAAGGGGACTGAAGGCGTGGTCGGTTTGACTCGATGGATTGAGAAGATGAAGTCAGTTTTCAATATCAGTGGTTGTGCTATGGAGAATCAAGTAAAGTTTTCCATCTGCACTCTGTTAGGTGCTGCTTTAACTTGGAGGAATGGTCAGATAAGAACCTTAGGTCCTGAGGCATATGCAATGACTTAGGAAGTACTCAAGAAAAAGATGACGGACAAGTATTGTTCGCAGGGTGAAATCAAGAAATTAGAAATCGAGTTGTGGAACCTAAATGTTAAGGGGAACAATGTTCCAGCATACACTGAGCGTTTCCAAGAGCTAACCCTGATATGTACCAAGTTTGTTGCCAATGAAACCGAGAAGGTTGACAAGTACATCAGTGGACTTCCTAACAACATTTATGGGAACGTCAAATCTGCCAGACCCAAGACGTTGGATGAGACTATTGAGTTGGCCAACGACTTGATGGATCAGAAACTCCGCACCTACGCAGAAAGGCAGTCTGACAACAAAAGGAAGACTGATGATTTATCCAGAAACAACCATGGTCACCAGCAACAACCCTTCAAGAGGCAGAATGTCGCCAAGGTCTACAATATGGGGACAGGCGAAAAGAAGCCTTATGGGGGATCTTTGCCCAAGTGCACCAAGTGCCATCTTCGCCACAATGGCCCGTTGTAACACCCCTATTTTTACATATAGCAGCGGAAGCTAATCTGGGGTATTACTTCATGGATACAACAATCATAATCATAGAAAACGACCCAAAAGAGACGTTTATTCAAAAGATATGTTATCATTCATTTCAAATTAGAGTTTTACAAAGGCAGGTCCTAAAATCTAGAAACATAAAATGTAAATGATAACAAGTTTTAGCCATCTTCATGTCCATGCCACTCCATGCCATAAGTTGCTCAATTACCTGAGATAAACATGCATAAAAAGGGTCAACACAAAGGTTGAGTGAAATTCATAGGTTTGAAATGTAATAGTTGAATACAAGTTATAGTGTAAATACTGGTATTGCAGGGACAATCATCATGGGGAACATTATTTATTGCATCTAAGCTCATGACATCAATACATTAACAGGGAAATCACCGTAGTGATATTGGTTAGGGACAGATGTCCCCGTGGAAAAGGTAACTTGCCAAGGTTACCTATTAGGACAAATATAGTGCGTTTGGCTACCCCAAGCATGGGTATACCGTGATCGTGTACGATGAGGAACTTGATCAAGTTCCCTATGGGAATAAAACTTTGACTTTTTATGGCAACGAGAGTAGCAACGGGAGAGAATCTTAGTTGACAGTTATCTCAAGTTCAAAAGCTCAAGAGTACATGGCAAAAGGATGCCAGGTCTTTTTGGCACATATATCCGCCAAGAAAGAGGAGGACAAGTCGGAGGGACAACAAATAAAGGACGTACCAATCGTCCGAGATTTTCCTGAAGTATTTCCTGAGGACTTGCCAGGTCTTCCTCCGGCTCGACCAGTGGAATTCCAAATCGACTTAATCCCAGGAGCCGCGCCCGTAGCTCGAGCACCGTATCGATTGGCTCCATCCGAAATGAAGGAATTATCAAAACAATTACAAGAGCTTTCCGACAAAGGATTCATAAGGCCTAGTTCCTCACCTTGGGGAGCCCCGATCTTGTTTGTCAAAAAGAAGGATGGGTCATTCAGGATGTGCATCGACTACCGTGAGTTAAATAAACTGACAGTGAAGAATCGTTATCCACTCCTGAGGATCGACGATTTATTTGATCAACTCTAAGGATCCAGTATTTATTCGAAGATAGATCTGAGATCAGGATATCACCAGCTTAGAGTACGAGAACAAGACATTCCAAAAGACAGCATTCCAAACTCGATATGGTCATTACGAGTTCCAGGTTATGCCATTCAGACTGACAAACGCACCTGCGGTATTCATGGACCTCATGAACCGAGTATGCAAGCCTTACTTGGATAAGTTCGTAATTGTCTTCATCGATGACATACTTATTTATTCAAAGGACGAGAAAGAGCATGAAGAACATCTCAAGGCCATTTTAGAATTGCTTAAGAAAGAGAAGTTGTATGCCAAATTTTCAAAATGTGAATTTTGGATTCCGAAGGTACAATTTCTCGGACATGTCATTGATAGCAGAGGCATACATGTAGATCCAGCCAAGATAGAGTCTATAAAGGATTGGGCATCTCCTAAGACACCTACGGAAATCCGCCAATTCTTAGGCCTTGCTGGTTACTACCGGAGATTTATCGAAGGATTCTCGAAGATCGCTAAGTCAATGACAAAGCTTACTCAGAAAGGAATTAAGTTCGACTGGGGCGAGAAAGAAGAAAACGCTTTTCAGTTGATAAAGCAGAAGTTGTGCAGTGCGCCAATTCTGGCTTTACCTGAAGGAAGCGAAGACTTTGTGGTCTATTGCGATGCATCACACAAAGGTTTAGGAGCTGTGTTAATGCAGAGGGAGAAGGTGATTGCCTATGCCTCCCGACAGTTAAAAGTTCATGAGAAAAACTACACCACTCATGATTTGGAACTCGGTTCGGTAGTATTTGCTCTAAAGATATGGAGACACTATCTATACGGAACCAGATGCACCGTGTTCACCGACCACAAAAGCCTACAACACATTCTTGACCAGAAAGAGCTTAACATGAGGCAACGACGCTGGCTAGAGTTGCTAAGTGATTACGATTGTGACATTCGTTATCACCCGGGCAAGGCAAACGTAGTGGCAGATGCTTTGAGCCGTAAAGAACGGGATGAGCCGTTGCGGGTTCGAGCTTTAGTTATGACTATTAGCTTGGATCTTCCCAAACAAATACTGGCAGCACAGATCGAAGCCTTGAAACCAGAAAATCTAAAGAAAGAAGATGTAGGCGGTATGATCAGAACTGATATACCCAAGGAAAGGTTGGAACCACGCGCCGATGGAACTTTATGTTTAAACGGCAGGAGTTGGTTACCTTGCTATGGCGACTTGAGATCCGTGATCATGCACGAATCCCACAAGTCAAAGTACTCTATCCATCCAGGTTCTGAAAAGATGTACCAGGACATGAAAAAGTTGTACTGGTGGCCTAACATGAAAGCTGACATCGCCACATATGTTAGCAAGTGCTTGACATGTGCTAAGGTCAAGGCCGAACATCAAAGGCCATCAGGATTACTGGTCCAACCCGAAATACCCGAGTGGAAATGGGATAACATCACGATGGATTTTGTCACTAAACTCCCTAAGTCATCACAAGGTCTAGACACCATCTGGGTGATTGTGGATCGACTTACGAAATCTGCTCACTTTTTACCAATAAGGGAGACTGACCCTTTGGATAAATTGGCAAAGTTGTATTTGGATAGAATAGTGACAAGACACGGAACGCCTGTTTCAATCATCTGTGATCGTGATGGGAAATTCACGTCAAATTTCTAGAGAACATTTCAGAAAGCTTTGGGTACAAGTCTAGATATGAGTACGGCATACCATCCGCAAACAGACGGACAGAGCGAGAGAACTATCCAAACTCTCGAGGACATGCTACGTGCTTGCGTGATCGACTTTGGAAAGGGTTGGGTTAAGCATTTACCATTGGTCGAATTCTCGTATAACAACAGCTATCACGCTAGCATAAAGGCCGCACCGTATGAGGCACTATATGGTCGAAAGTGTCGATCACCTGTGTGCTGGGCAGAAGTTGGCGAAGCTTAACTTACTGGTCCCGAGATGATTCAGGAAACCACGGAGAAGATCGTCCTGATCAAGCAGAGAATTCAAGCTGCGCAGGATCGACAAAAGAGCTACGCTGATTTGAAGCGTAAGCCGATGGAATTCAAAGTTGGAGATATGGTTATGCTCAAGGTCTCACCTTGGAAAGGGGTTGTGCGATTCATTAAGCGGGGCAAACTAAACCCGAGATATGTCAGACCTTTTAAGGTGTTAGCCAAGGTTGGGGATGTTGCCTACAGGCTGGAACTTCCCCAAGAATTGAGCAGAGTTCATCATACTTTCCATGTGTCTAATTTGAAAAAATGTTACGCTGACGAACCGTTAGCCATGCCGTTGGAAGGAGTTCACATTGATGACACGCTCTAGTTTGTGGAAGAG
The DNA here is from genome assembly GCA_026074375.1 of Tanacetum coccineum. Lineage (NCBI taxonomy): Eukaryota > Viridiplantae > Streptophyta > Magnoliopsida > Asterales > Asteraceae > Tanacetum > Tanacetum coccineum. The sequence continues at coordinate 98,537 of BQNB010001741.1, read as the reverse complement.
CCCGTTGAAATTATGGAATGGGGGATCAAACGATTGAAGCGAAGCCGGATACCACTAGTTAAGGTTCGCTAGATCTCTAGGCGGGGTCCTGAGTTCACCTGGGAACGTGAGGATTCGTTCAAGAAGAAATACCCACATCTCTTCACAACCCGGGCTTCGTCATCTACTACAAGGTCTTAAGCTTTGAGGACAAAGCTCTTTTAACGGGTGGAGACTGTAACATTTCTCATTTTCATGTCATTGTACGACTCTATTAATGATCATTATTTATTTTAGTCCAATATGCGTTTACTTTTAATTTGACTTTTAAGCTAAATCGCGTAGACTAGAAATAATCATTCAACGTAAACGGTCACCAAATAAATTAAGGTTTACGTCAAGCAAGTGTCTAATAATTATTAGGACGATAATTATTGGCTTTGTTCATTCTTATTTCTATTGGTCACGTAAATGACTTACGTTTCGCAATAAAATACACTTAGACACACCACGGAAATACCTAGACTTACCTAGACTCAAACCAATACCCACTTCTAATGCCTAAACACAAAAATTAAATCAAATCTTGTACAAATGTTCAATGTTGGCCGAATGTGGTGAGTTAATCCACATAGAAATCGTCCTAAGTGATTTTCTAGCTAAGAAATCCTCTAATGATCTTAGCAAGTACTTGTACATCTTAATTCCCATAAATGCTAGTCCTAATGGTCTCCTACTAGTTTATTAACCAATGGTTAATAACCATTTTTGTTCCTTGATCCCTTCTAGCCGCGGCAAAACAAGAACCCACACACAAATCTTTGTGATTTCAAGGAATCAAACTAAATCTTGTACAACATTGCCTAATTAAAACATGTACTTAGTGGTTTAACATAAAACAAGGTGCAACAAACTAGAAATCCCTATAATCCACTTAACTAGGGCTCGTTTGGTTTGTTTAGGACTAAGGAGAGGTAACTAGCCACAAATTGTCTATAAATACTACTCCTAAGTTCACAAGATACATTTCTAAAACTTCTAAACACTCTCACTAAGACAAACCTTCCTCATTTCTCCCTTTCCATTCGGCTACACCAATAACCGAACCATACGCGACTCACATTTCCCTTTCAAGAACACAAGTAATCTTAAAGACCCCTTACACGTTTGTGGAAGCATACACGAGCTAAGGAATTGGGTTACAAGCTTTGAAGCTTGAGAAGTATACACGTTTGGGTGTACACGCATTGCTCTACCTTGCAAACACTCGAAACAAATCACTAGGACTCTTTGTAAGTCACGTTCAAGCTTATACACTTCGTGTTATAGTTGTTACTTGGTGTCTAGTCGTGTAGGTCACGTTATATATACGAATAACAATGCTCATAGGCGTGAACACGCATGATTCGATCCATGCGTGGCATACGTGCATGAATATACATACGATTTGACCTTGTGTGGTGCTAATACACGTTAAAAGGGTAATGTAAGATAAGCTAGGACGTAAACTAGCCTTTTAGACTCAATAAAGGAAACGTACATGGAAATGAAACACTTATACTCGAACTACATAAAAACACCACGTAAACTCTACGTGTAAATGTTATGGCATGGCTTGGAAACGAACGTAGGACCTTATTAAAAGAATGCATGCGATATAGCACGACTTATTCAATACCGACTTACTCGGAGTGAGTGAGTCAGTAGATTACATGTTTAGTCTCCGTGAGAAATGAAACAAGAATTCTTTTGAGAGATTATGAGTGGATTAGGAGGGTTGGATTTGCATCACTGGGGGGGGTCCATGATGTCACTTCAATGTCAGCAATCATTTTAGTGATTTTGACAGCATATGTATTGACCCGGTTTCTGCCTAAGTGTATGGAGGGCTTCTTTCTTTACACCCTTTATCCGTATAATTCTTTTTCATTCTTCAACCCCTTTAGTGCTTACCAAGATTTCATGACTAGAACCTTGTTGGTTTTATTCAAGTACTAGCTCATCTAAGTCGGCACTTTTCCCTTTTACTCAACATTTACTAGTTTTGATCCGACCTAGGACTTCTACACTAACTAGTGGTTTAGTCCATGGGTAGATTCCCTACCGGTTCTTGGAAGGATCATGCGAACGAGTTACCTAACTTTAACATACCCTTATCATACTTGATAACTGGTATATACATGGTCAGTCTTTTGGTATGTTAACCTTCCATAAAATCACTGGTGAAATAAAACTCTAATCAGGTACTTATGATATAAACTATCAAAGTGTTTAGTAACCCGATTGTTTTTGCATTTTCAGAAAAGCTCCCCCCTCACATGTGCATCGGTTTCGAACTGTTTAGCACATGTTTGTGGAGTTTTACACTTGAGTAATATGATCACATTACATATTTTAATCACATTTTTCTCCCCTTATCAAAAATTTCAAATCATTTGACATTTTGGATATCAATTGATTTAAATATGTTATAAACTTTCGGAGAAAAGTATGCCAATTATTCACAAGCCGTGTTTGGAACATATTAATGCTCCCCCTCAATCATTGAAGGATATATAAGATAGTGCTGAGTACTGTAATTTGAAAGATTTTGAATTTTCTAAGAAATTCTTGAAAATTTGTTCTCAATCACATATTTAATATTAGATTATATTAAGTTATACACTTACAATTTATATATTTCCAAAGATGATTATGTATGAGACAGGACCTGAAAATGTTCAAACCAAAAATGACATAGTCATTTTGTCCATGTAAGCAGTCTGTAGTCCGTCTCGATACTCTCCTTTTGGAAGTTGTCTTAGCTTCCCCTTGAATCAGCAATCCTTTCTTGAGTAGGTTCATAGCCTTCTTGCAATTTGCATTAAGAATACTTGAAGTACTGCCGCCCAAATCGATGAAGGTACACAATTAATTTGAAACGTAACACCACAGTCCAATTAAGTCGATGTCTTAAATTTCTCCTTAACACTCGGATAGTGATGATATGAATTGAAACACAACAGTCATGCTAAGTCCCCGGATATATCTATTATTCCCTTCAGTAGACGAACTGATAACACCTAAGACAGTTAAGTCCCAAATGTACACTTTTCTTTCTATCGGATACTGACTTACTAGAGGCAATGATCATACTTTTCATCCCATATTGTCCACATCTTTGATCATAATATTTCTACTCTTTTAAAAACACGCTTGGGGATTGACTATTTAAGGAAGCATTAATTGAATCAGTAACCAATCTTATTGCTATATCATATTATGACAACAACATTTCCCTGGTATTCAAATTGATGATACCATAAATGACAAGATATACTCTTCTACTATGTGGTTGGAATAGCGCACCGGAATGTTACACGATTATAACACTGATTTTTCTTTGCGGATAAGTCATTTTTCTTCTCGAATGGCCTTCAATTAATAAGGCTATGGATTTATAAAGTGTAGTTGTGTACCTTTTAGTGTATTTACTCCTTCCCATTGATGTTTTCGATACTCACTATCAAAAAAAATCCTTATATGCACACATGCTTGTGATTCGTAGTTCGCCTGAATAATAACTTAAAATCTATCTCGTGAGAATCGTTTCAAGGCTTTTAAAACTACGTAATTATTTCCAAACATTCCTAAGTCTTTTTACATACTTTGCGCTATTAGTTGGCAATATTAGTCGTTATTTTTAGTTTATAGCATGTATTCACTAAGTCTTTAATTGCAAATAAGTCCCCAAAGTTTGAAGCAATGACATCTAAAGGCACATGATAGTTTACTATGAAATTAACTCCCTTTAAATTGTTATCTGTCCATATCAAAAACTTCAAATGTTTAATCTTGACTTATTTTGAAGATTCCGGAAGTACTTTTTCCCAATTGAAATAAGATTTCTTTATTTTTGACAAATAAAATGCATTTGTAGATGAGAAACGTACTTATTCTTTTGTTGCGAGGTTTATGAAATAATCACATGACGGGAAAAATTAATTACCAGTTGTCAGGAACAGCGTTCTTTTCGACGAACATGCGCTTCCTCAGATTGAAAAGCGGTCGGGTTGCTTTGAAAACTCTCGCTCGAACTTCATTTACACACCCGTGTCAATGTTAATCGACATTTCTAAGCACGTAAATGTTATCGATTCCAAGAGACATGTCGAGAAGAATCTTTTTGGAAATTTTCTGTTTTTCTGATTTTGTATTTTCTTTTTGAAGTTTTATATTTTTGTATTTTGCTTTTCTCAAAAATATGTACATGGTGATGTTTGATGATGATATCAAGCAGTCTCATTTGTCAGAACCTCCAGTTCAGCTGGAGTCAAACATCTCATACCAATCCTTCTGACAAGATACTTAAACCGATCCTCAGGAAGGGCTTTCGTAAACATGTCAGCTAATTGGTATTCAGTTCTGACAAAATATAATTCAATTATACCATTTTCAACCTGTTCCTTTATGAAATGATACCGAGTATGGATGTGCTTTGTCCGTGAATGTTGTACGGGGTTGCATGAGATTGCTATGGCTGACTGAGAGTCGCAATACAACGGTATTTTGTTGTAGTTGAAGCCATAATCTTGAAGTTGTGTCCTCATCCACATTACTTGAGCACAACTTGCAGATAACGCCACGTACTCTGCCTCTGCTGAAGACATTGCAGTGCAGTTTTGTTTCTTTGACATCCAGCTTACAAGTTTATCACCAAGGAACTGTATCCCTCCAGAAGTGCTTTTCCGAGTATCAAGGCATCCGGCATGATCAGCGTCTGAAAATGCTGTTAGTTCAAAGCCAGAATCCTTTGGATACCAGAGTCCCATGTTAATGGTACCCTTTAGGTATTTAAAGATTCTTTTAACCTCCTTGAGGTGCTTTTGAGTTGGTCGTGCTTGATAACGTGCACAATAGCATACTGCTTGCACTAAGTCTGGTCTACTAGATGTCAAGTACATGAGTGACCCGATTTTACTACGATAATCAGATTGGTCTACGGGTTCTCCACTCAAATCTACATCTAGTTTGGGTTTTGTAGCCAATGGTGTACCAATGGAGTGACAATTGTCCATATTATGCTTTTTCAGAATTTCTAAAGCGTACTTGGCCTGATTGATAAAAATACCTTTTGGGGACTGGTGGATCTGAAGTCCTAAAAAGAATTTCATCTCCCCCATTAAGGACATTTCAAATCTACTGTGCATTAACTTTTCAAATCTTTTTGAATATTTAGGGTTTGTAGACCTAAAAATTATGTCATCAACGTAAATCTGCACTAGTAGAATTTCTCCTCGTATTTTATCTTGAATAAAGTTGGGTCAATTGTACCTTTAGTAAAGCCTTTGGACATCATGAAGTTGGAAAGTTCATCATACCAGGCTCTTGGAGCTTGCTTTAATCCATACAAAGCTTTCCTCAGAAGGTAGACTTTTTCTGGATGATCTGGATCAACGAACCCTTCTGGCTGAGCAACATAAACCTCCTCCTTCAGTGGACCATTAAGAAATGCCGTTTTCACGTCCATCTGATAGATTAGAAAAGACTTGTGTGCTGCGTAGGCAACAAAAATCTGAACTGCTTCCAAGCGAGCAACTGGTGCAAATGATTCTTCGAAATCAACACCCTCTTCCTGAGCATAACCTTTAGCTACAAGTCGTGCTTTGTTGAGAATTATAGTCTGATCTTCATCCTTCTTGTTCTTCCATAACCACTTTAGCTTCATAATCATCTTGCCAAATGGTTTGTCGACTAGTTCCTAGACTTTTAGTCTGTCGAACTGATGAAGTTCATTTTGCATTGCTTCGATCCATGCAGAATCAACCATTGCCTCCTTAATGTTCTTCGGTTCAACAATACTCACCATGAGCGCGAACATACACATTTCAGGATCTATGGTAAGCTGTCGTCTTATTTGAACTGGCATGGTTGGATTTCCACGAACTTGTTCTAATGGATGATCTCTGGTCCATCGGTAATTCGGTAATCATGCATTTGTGTTAAATGAATGCACATCGGTATTATCAAAGTTGCCGTGAGGAAGACTACACCAATTTCTTATACCCGAGTACAAAAAGGATGATAAATTCATCTTCTAGAAACGATGCATTCGGTGCTTAATTCATTATATTTTCCTCAGCTTTGACCGTCCAGTCTGGAGGTGTATATTCTTCAAATAAAGACTAAAGAGAAATCCAACCCTTGATGTGACGAATTGTCTTTTCCGCTTAGGAACACAACATTTTGTCTTGGGGCACTGGGTCAGAGTTGTCATAATCTTGACTCCTTTTGTCCTATGAGAACGATCCTGACATTGACATTTCAACAGAACATCTCTTGACGTAGAGTGCGAGGTCTGAACTATTGTAGATCAGACATCCTTTCTTTGATTTCACATTCAAATCAAACTTAGATATGAAGGACACAACTATTAAGCATGTTCCTTGTTGTAAAACACTATATCCCCGACTGAAAAAGGTTAAATACCCACCATGACACATGGATCCCCCTTTTCTTTCTTTCCATCTTATCCAAATTTTCACCCATCTCTAGATATGTAACAAATCAACCAAAAGAATTAGATGTTTAATTGAAGGTTTCCTGACATTAATGATGTGATATGCCGTCTTTCCATGAGTCGATATGATGATTGATCTGTTCTGAGTATAGCATGCGGTTTTCTACTACTTACTCGCCTATTCAGAGCCCAAAATGATAATGGAAGCTTCAAAGCTGAGAGCATTTGTTTTTAGCACCTCAATAAGAGTGCATGTTCCGTCTTTCGAAACGCCGTTCTGTTCAGGTGATCGATGGTGGGAAGTCTATGTTCAATGCCTCTTCTTTGAAATAACATGGAGTGTGTCCTTGTTCAAGAACCCGTGCCCTGTCAGAAAACGGACCTAATAATTAGTTCAAGAACTCTGTGCCTCTGTCAGTACGGACAGTAATAACTTGAGCTTGAAGATTGCGTTGAATCATCGTGAGAAAGTCTTTAAGAACTTCTGGTGTTTCATCCTTGGATCGTAGAAAAAGAGTCCAAGTGTATCTTGAATAGTCATCAACAATCACCAGAATATATTTCTTCCCATTTATGCTTGCAACCCGCATTGGACCACATAAGTCCATGTGAAGCAAATTTAGCCTTCCTTTGGAACTTGGAACAGCTTTTGTCTTGAATGAACTTCTTTTTGCTTTACTCATTTCACAAGACGAACAAAGTTGATCCTTGACATATTTCAACTTAGGTAAGCCTGTCACAACATCTTTCTTTGAGAGTAAGGTGATGTAATCGAAGTTAAGATGAGAAAGTCTTCGATGCCATAACCATGCTTGAGTTGGTGAAGCTTTCGCCATGAAACAGATTGGAGTTGATGAAGTTGTTTCTTGAAGAGAAATTGTGTAGAGATCAGATCCACGATTACCAGTTAGTAAATCGTTTCCCTGAAGATCTCTCACAAAACAAGTAGATTTCCTGAAAGCAACCTCCAAATCAGCATCACAGAATTGACCAACCGAGAAAAGATTGTGATTGAGGCCTTCGACGTAATAAACCCGTTTGATCATGACATTCCCTTGATTCAGATCTCCATAACCAAGAATTGGAGCAAATTGATCATTTCCAAAACGAACAGTACCTAGAAATTTCTCCACAAAATTACACAACAGCTTGAGATTGCCCGTCATGTGCTTTGTGCATCCAGAGTCAACAATGAATAGGATGAGTTGTACAATCTGCAAGTGAATTAGAGGACGATGGAACATTGGACAAATTGGATCCTAAGGAATTTGATATCTTCAAGACATTAGTTATCCTAGAGACAATGTCTATAGTGGGACTAATACTTGTTGATACATCATCTTTCCTGATTTTAGGCATCCATATCTTTTTGGTCCTAAGTGTCACACCACGCCAAAGCGGAAACGCGAGGCGAAAACAAGAATGGATATCATCACAACACATGGTGTCTATATAGAGAATACTCCTTATAGTAACTCTTGGATTTCTGAATAGTGGTATCTGATGCAACTATTTTCTTATGGGGTGTTGCAACAGATTTGTTCGCTTTTCTCTTGGGTTTACTAGCACTAATAGGGCACTACATTAGGCTTCTTATTTTCTAAAGCATTCACGTCTTTCAAGTATCGAGAAACACAAGCATACATGATTAGTTAATTAAACCACATGTTCCACCTTCAGCACAAACAAGCATTTTGCATTCTTCGAAGTTTTGGAGTTTGAACTGTCATTACACCGAGTTACAGACTAAATTGTTTTCCTTTTTTTTGGAAATAACTAGAAATGCCTATGATGGTCGTGCTTACTTTTCTTTCTTTTGAAACTTCACTTGACTATTGTTTGGCACGACCTTATCTTTAACTTGATAGCACTTAAGCTGTGGTCTGCTAACACTAGTAGTGTGAATTACTCCTGAAGATTTAGACATGTGAGGATTAGTATTCCTAGAAGCATGAGGCAACTGTGGTGGTGGAGGCAATTCTAAACATTCCTGGTTTAAGCACATTTGTGTTTCGAACCGCTGGGTTTTCTATTCTGAGGGCAAATTCTTTGAGTGAACAGGTTTAAACAAACCATTTGACCGCATTAGTTTTATTAACCGACTTATTCTTTTTGAAAACTTACTCATTCAGGAGAAGTTGAAAAAGGAGTCGTATTCTAAAATTGATTGGTTTTGGAATCCGTTGAGCATTTGGTTGTCGAACCAACAGATGGTTTATCAAACATGAGTTTCCACAAGACTTTTCCTTTTGGGGTTTTTACCTGAATGAAGTTTCTTTAACTCATTTATTCACCATTTTCTTTTCTTGCAATTGAGACTATTTTCAAATCTTGCTAGTATTTCATGATATTGATCCACTGTTTCTTTTTTTCGAAATACATTGAAGCATTTTTCTTAGCAAACTGGGTTTTTTTTCATCTGTTCTTTACATTGTTGTAAAGAAAGTTCAAGAGAAATCGAGTGGTTTTCAAGTTTAGCAAAACTCTTCAAGAGCTATTATGAAACATCTTGTTACAGATTCAGTTTGTATTGAAAGCTTTTGTGCACGACATTCACATTCTTACTTGACTTTAACGAAGATACAAGCCATTAGATAAATTCACTATTAGCATTTAATCAGGACAGAGAATGCAAATATGAACATGTAACATCTTTAGACACACACTCTTCAGAAGTAGATCATATATGTTTGAAAAATCAGCCTTTTCCTGATTCAAGTTCGTCAAGCTCCTTTTCAAGGGAATAACGTACTCCAAATCGTCAGTTCCATTTCCTTTTTAGTTCATGAACAAACAATGACTGTCTAGTATATTTTGTCTGAATAGGCATTAATTAGATTTTGAATAAAACTTCCATACTCTTAGCAGTTGGGTTAGGAAATGCACTACTAGTATGATTAGACCAAGTTTGTTGACAAATTGTTCTAAAATGATTGAAGTTGTTTGTCATTTCGTTATAAAGTAGTCTACTTTTACTAATGGATTTAGACATGGGTAGAAAGCCAACGTTTTTAGCAATGTTTGGTTTTGTCCTAACAAACGTTTTTCTCCACATTGTCTTCCTAATTTCTTTAGCGCGTTCCAACTGATCAAGATAGGTTTTGGATGGTGGTTTGAAAGTTTCATAAAGACTGTTTTGATATGTGTAATCATATGGTTTCACTTTGTCTTTATCCAATTTTGATCTGCTCTCATTTTCATTTCAAGAGTCCCACAGTCTCTTCCCCCATTGGGCAACATCTGTTTGCCAGATCAGAAGGTAATCTATGGGGATCTCAATACAAACGAGGCATTTTCAAATGAGCTTTTCTTGAGGTAATTTGGATTAGCAAAGGTTGATTTCTCCAATTAATAACGCTTGCGCATGTTGGTGCTATACATGTGAATGGTCTGAATTGACTGATTGCGTTTATAAAGAATTTCATTTAAAAACTTTATTTTGTTGTGTCCACTTCAATTCAATCGTGTCAATGTCTTTTTCCTTCCTTAAACCATTAAATCCGAAATAACCTTACTTTTCTCTTTGAGTGACCTTCAAATTGTGACCTATTTAACAAACTCTTTTTGACTAGCTCATCGTGTTTCTGATTGACAACTAAAATTTCATAGGTTTTAGTTTTTAAACCCTTTTGTATGTCAATGTCTTTAATAGCTAATAGTCCTAGAGTGTCATTTAACTTTGTTTGAAGTATTTTATAATCACTCGTACGGTCATTATGGGCCGTGTACTTCTCAAGCTCAGTCTGTTTGGTCTGAAGTGCAATCAAAGAACTATCCCGACTGCTAGTAGCCTCCCCCAGAGCCCTACCTAGAGAACCATCAAGGTTAGTTTTGCACTTTTCTAATTCTTGAGTCAATGATGCGTTTGCTTTCTTTAATTGCTTTAATACCGTTTTGTTTTCCTCCGTATCAAGAGTCAAATTAGCAATTAAATTATCAAGCGCATCATGCTCATCAACACATTCAGCCACATTTTGATCAACCTGATTATCATTAGTACATATATTTGATAAATCAGGAATGACATTGCTATCATCCTTCTCTAAAACATATGTGCCCGTTTAATGGATTAGGTTGCACTCAGAAATGTCGTCTCACATTGGCAAACACATATTTACATCATGGTTTTGTACCTGTTTCCAGTGGCTACCAGTAAGAACTTGGACTTCCCTCGGGTGAACCTCGCTAAATCTTTGCATGTAACTGTTAATGTGCTTCTAATTCTTGTTCATCAATCTCTTCATCCGTGTCTTCTAGCCAATCAGCTTGCTCAGCTTGAAGTGGAACACCTTGTTCAACTTGTTTGCACATCATCATCTTCTCCTTGTGATACGCGTAGTCTTTAACCCGCTTTGGCTTCCTGCATTCCCTGGCATCTGTCCAAATCCCTTGCCAGTTAAAGCACTGTTACCCAATTTGTTGCACTAACCCACAAGGACCAAACAACAAACCGGACTGCCACTAGTTTCCCCTAACCCCAGCAACCGTCATCGACCCTTTGATTCCCAAACTGCCTTACTGATTGCGTTGTTATATATTCCTTGGTGTGGTATCTTCAGTCTGTGTTCCTGGAGTGTGAAGAAGTTCGAAGAGTTGTTGTTGGTAGGTTTGTACACTTCTTGAAGTACTTAGCAAGGAGTGCCAGTTCTTTTTTTCATATCCCTTATCGCATCCGAGCTTGTATCTGGATCACTGTTCTTCCTCAGAAACGGACTCAGATTGAGGGTAACGGTTTGGCAATCTCTTTGCCTTTGTGTCAGGTAGTCGCCATTGGTCGTGTGGAAGAAGATTGTGCATGTATGATGGTGCATTCCGATCTATGAGTTTTGGTACTGAATAGTAGTTTTTTTTTTTTTTTATTTTTTTTTTTTTATTTTTTTTTTTTTTTTTTTTTTTTTTTATTTTTTTTTTTTTATTTTTTTTTTTTAATATTTTTTTTTATTTTTTGTTTTTTTTATTTAGTTTTTTTTTGTTATTTTTTTTTTTATTTTTTTTTTTTTTTTTTTGTTTTTTTTTTGTTTTTTTTTATTGTTTTTTTTTTTTTTTTTTTTTTTTTTTTTTTTTTTTTTTTTTTTTTTTTTTTTTTTTTTTTTTTTTTTTTTTTAATATTTTCTGAATATGGTTTGAGCAGCCGCAAGAATGCTAAAGGATTTGCACTTCTGGCTAATCTCTCAAACGGATATCATTAGTCTTCGTTTTGAAACTGCTTCCGAACGTCAAACATGAGTCTAAAGAGAACAGGAAAGAGAAACAGAGTTAAGACAGACCAGACAGTACAGTATAGGAACTGTGATAATGAGACTTTGTCTATTTCCTCTTTCTGCCTTGATAATCGTCACAAATCTTGACCTTCTGGTAGAAGTTGTTGAAGAAATTGAACATTTACGTGCATTTGAAACATGCAGTTTTCCTTGTCAATCTCATTCATCAGTTTATAAAACCGGGAGTAATAAGACTCCATGGATTCTCCATCTCGAGAAGTAAACTTCCCAAATTCCTAAAATAGATTGGTCTTTACATCTTGTACGTTCAATGATTCCCCTTGTTGTAGCCTTTCAATGGTGGTCCACATCTCCTTAGATGTGTTACATGCATCAACAGTTGAGTAAATTTCATCTCCAATGCCAGTCAAAATCAAGAAAATAGCTATCCTTTTCACTTGAAAGTAAAGTTTGTTCTCGTGCTCATGTTTGTAGTATTGTCTCAACTCTCATGTGTCAGTCTATTGGTAAAATGTTTTCTGCTGCTTCAACTGCTGCAATGAGTACTGATAAATGCTTAATTGTATACATAAATTACCCGGGATTTTGCCAAATAAAAGCCAAGAAAATGCCAAAAGAATAGAAAAATGTGTGCTTTTGTGTCTATTGTGCAGGAAAGGTTAAAAAAAGACAAAAAGAAGCAAAAACAGTAAAAAAACCGACAAGAAACGGAAAAGGCAAGACAAAGAGTGAAGACGGAAAGACAATCAAAAGCCGGACCAGCCTGATACAAGAAATGAAGACTCAAGATAAAAGTCAAGGATAAATGTTGACAAGTGTGCAAAGTTTAAAGGCTCATTTGGATGTTTTAAAAGTCAAAGGGCTAAAGTTGTAAAAAGTGGAAAGATTGTTTATTAATGAGGAAAAAGAAGAAAGAAACCACAAGGGCCGAATTTGACAAAAACAAAAGTTTCTTTTATACTACAAAAGGAAGAATCAAACGCAGGGGCCATTTTTGCTATTACCTCAAAGATTCAAACCACAAGACGCGGCTTAAAAGCCCTAACCACCTTTACAACAGAATTTCCCGCCAAATCCAACACAAACCCAACTTCAATCAAAACCCTTCCCCGTTCCTCTAATCCTCACCCAACCTCGTATTAATCACCTTCCACCTCACTAATCCTACGTGGCATCATCCCATTGGTCTAAATCCTTCTTAAATCCACGTGTAAGCTCACAATTGGCTCGAACATGTCACAAGCTCATCAACAGCTTGAAGTCTCCATTCTCTTCTTCAAGCCTCTATAAATAGAAGCTTAATCGTTCAATTTAGAGAGTTAGTTAGTAGTTTTTTAGTTTTGTTTTCAATTCTCTTTGTATTTTTTTTCAATTTCAAGTACTGTTCATCTTTTTAGTTCTCAAATCCTTTAAATTCAGTTGTACTTAGTGTTTTGCATCTTGTATCCTTTCTTTTAAAGCAATAAAGCTATTCAATTGTTTTCATTTTCAAGTTTTCATGAAATAAGCTGTTTCTAGCTTATAAGCTTGTAATAAGCTAATTTTAGCTTATTGAGTTTTCTCTTATTCTCAAGTTGTCCAAATGTTCTAAAAGCTTTTTAATACTGTTTTTTGTCTATTTTAGTTCATAATTGTTCATTTGAGTTCAATTTGGAAGCTACAAGGAGTAATAAGCTCTCAAAAGCTTATTAAGCTTTTAAGCTTGGTTTAGAGGCAAGGTGCCACATTAGGATTTTGATTTGAGGTCACTCACTCAACAAGAGTGACCTAGGTTCAGAGACTCCATTCTCAGTTTATTTCTATGTTTTTGATTAGATCATAGAATTTAGCTTAATTCTTTACTTTATTGTCTAGACCTTGTTGTGCTTAATCCTGTTCATTATTGTTTAGATAGTTTAAACAGTTTAAAATGTCTTTAAAGCAGTAATAGGTTTAGAATCATTAAAATCAATTTTAGCTTTAAATTATGATGTCATTAGTCTTAAAAGCTAGGAGAGAAAGTGGCTAATTTCTATAAATAAGCTGTAGGTTTAAGTGTTAAAATAGCTTTAATAGGTTAGTATTAGACTGAGTAGATATAAGGTTTTGATAGTTTAAGCTTTGAAATAGAATTTAAGTACAATTTAGTTTAGACAGAATTACATAACTAGTGTTTGGGATAAGGCTTATTTGACTTTTTAAGTCAAAGTGCTTCTGTCAAAGTTTTTTAAATAGTTTAGGTTTTAAGAGTTTTCAAGTTTTAAATAGCATTTGAAAGTCAGTTTGGGAAATTTCAAGTTGAGAGCTTAAATTTTCTTTGCCAGCACCAGGGCAGTTTTGAGAGTTAAGTGTTTTTAGATTTAAAGAAATTTATGGCAATCTAGAGGTCACTCTGTGTTAGTGTACATTTGGATACATGTAATGAGTTAGCTTAAGAGTTTGAGAGTAGACATTTAGCTTGCATTTAATCCCTTGGCCATTTGCATCAGCAACAACAGTTAATACTGTTGTTGCTGATCAATTTTAAAAGTTTTTTTTAGATCTTGAAAGTAGAAATCAGCACTTAGATTTAAGTTCCCTAATAGTAATCCATGAGTTTTTTTTAAATTCATCATTTAGATTTCAATTTTAAGCTCTTAGTCTAGCTAATTTGTACCTGCAAAAGTGGTATAAGTAGCAGATTGGATTTTTAGCTTATTTTCTTTTGATTTCTATTTTCTAGTTATCATTTTCAAAATTCTTATATCTAGGTTTATTCAAAGTTCATAGGATAGCTTATTTTTAAAATTTCAGTTTCTAAGATTTAGGTTTGAGCTTTTTAGCTTATTAGGAAAAGCTTAATTTCAGTAAAAAGCTTGAACGTTCACTTTTAGATAGCAAATTACTTGTTAAACTTGTTTAATTGTAGCTTATTTCTTTTTAGACATCTTTAGTACACATCTTAGGCTTCATATAGCTTCTTTTGGTTTTAACTTTCATTTAGTAATAAGCTAGGAATAAGCCAAAGTTTGAATTTTCAAACAAAGCCTTAGTTTCTGTTGCACAGTTTTAAAAGCTAATTTTCTAGCTTATTCACTTGATAAAAGTTCATAGTGCTTTTATTAAAGTTGTTGTGTATAAGCTCAGGTTTAACTTTGTAGTTTTAAGATTTTGCTGATTTTCACCTTTTAGATAAGCTCAAAATAAGCCAAATCGTAGGGTCTGTTTTGAACATTTTCAAAAGTTAGAGGTTATCTGTTTCAACTAGAGTGTAAATTTCAATTACTTACCCCGCCTAACCTTCTCTTTCATACTTTACAATTTCTACCCTAGTCTTTTAGGAATAATAAAATAGTTTTAATATTTTAAATTTTAGTTTAATAAAATTAGGGTTTAGTTTTTAATTGGCAAATTTATGGTTCAATTGCTTTATAAAAATTGGGTATTTTTGTTCCATTTGATTTCTGCACATTTTAAGTAGATAAAAACCATTTTTCTTTATTTTTCCAGTTAAATTTGTATTTTCTAGGAATTTAAATAGATTTTAAGTAATTTCTTTTTCTTAAATAAATCATAGAAAATAGGAAAATAGTTGAAATTTTTTGATTCTTTTTGCAATAATTTTCTTTTTAAATCTAGTATTTTTGAAAAATAAAAGTAAAATTTTAGTATTAATTTTTAGAAAAAGTTTATTTTTGTTAATTCATTTTTCTTTAAAAATTCATAAAAAAATTCAAAAATAGTTAAAAAATTCCAATTCTTTTTCCTAAAATTTTCTTTTTAAATTTGTGATTTTTAGGTATTAAATTTGTAAAAAGTAGTTTCTTAGATTTTAAATTTCAGTTTTAGCTCACGTTTTTACTTTTCGTGCATTTAAATTTCGCGTTAGTTAATTGATTTTAGTTTCTTAAATTTTCTCTATAGTTTAATTGTGCTATTAAATTCGTAGTTTAATCCAAAATCCAAAAATTCAAACTCCAATCTTCCGACTGTATCGATTTTCCAGCACAGCCTCGTTGGGGATAAACGACCCGGGAACATTCTATACTACTTCTCGGTATTATTGATTTTGTCTCTAGACTATCCTTACTATATTTATATTTTATATTTTATTATATATTATATATATTTTAAGGTGTAGTCTGGAAGCGATCAGTGATAAATTGTTTAGTGAATTAAGTGTGATTATAAAAGTGGAAATATTGATTAGTGATTTTTGGATTACTCAGATTAGTGTTTTGGTTATTCGAGCGGGCAAAAGCCGTAAGAATAATTAGGCATTAATTTAGTAATTGATATCTTGATAAGAAATTGTTCTCAATAAAAACCAACGTTGTGAGAAGATAATTATTTAGACGGATATTGATTCATCGATAAGGACTTAATTATATACTTAGTTCACACTTAAGGATCTAAACATGTCACTTAGCAAGCATATCTTTATATATATATATCTCTTCGTTTGATTGCTTTGCTTATTTGTTATTTAGTATAATCTAGTTTAGTATTATTTTATTTTTCAAAAACCAAAATTAAAAGATAATCAAGCATTTAAAATTTCAAACATCAAGGTGGTTTTCAATTCAATTCTCGTTGGGATTACGACACTCGGAAGATTAACTATTACTTCTCCTCAAGTAATTTTTAATTCTAACTAGATTATTATTACCAACACGTTTTCGACGAATCAAGCTTCCACATCCAAACCTTCCAAAAGACCAAGAATCAACATAATTCCACCGAAACAATTATTCATTGACCTCACTCATGAGGACACCAAAACTTATTCTCCAAATTACCAAGTCTTATCACCAAGTGCCCCAAATGCACCCTCAAAAACTCCATCCATCGTGGCCACTTCTTCATCCTCCATTGATTCCAAACTCAAATCACCAACCTCCTCTACATCACCGTCAACCAATGGCTACTTGACCTCAATAATGTCTCCTCCTACAAGAGTACCTCCACCACCTCTCACTCTTTCACCAATCACTCCACTTGACATTCAATTCAATACTCCATCACCTCTCTTTGGTCATCCCATTCCATGGAACCTTCTTGAAGCACATGGAGATTCATGCTTATGTAGCATTCACAGCCGCACTCTCATCTTTGGATTGAGAGATGAACTCCAATACATGTTTTCTTACATTGAACACATGCTTTCCCAACCACCACCACCAAATTCGCCACCACCACCATCAATATCTCCAAAATAAACATGCTCTATGTTTAGTCACTCATGTCTTAAATAATTTTTAACCAAACCTTTTGCAAGCAAGTCTTATGGCATTCTAGAAAAATTAGGACCTTTGTAGTTTTTACTTATCTATGATGTATTATTATGCCTTAAGCATAATATTTTCTTTTAATTCATGCTAGTTGTATGATTGTGTGTTACACACAATTTTTATGTTGAATAAATGAACCTTTATTTTATGTTTTTTATGCAATTGGCAAATTTGTTAGTTATCTCCTATGTGCATATATAGTTGAGTTTAATTAGTTGATGTTTGTGATGGTTGGCTAAAATCTATTGTCACCGTGTTTAAATATTTTTTTACATTGATATATGTTGAAACATTGGTTTTGTTCATCTAACTTGTTTTTGTAGCAAAGTTACCATAGCTCAATTCTTTGGTGCCCTCGAACGAGGGGGAGTTCACATCAAGGGGGCTCGTTTATTCCATTGATTTTACGCATATTCATTGACGAAGCCTTTTTGATTCTACAAAAAAGGGGAGAAATGAAAATAAAACTCACTAAATACTTGTTTAAAAATAATTTTACATTTAATGAGTTTAGATTTTGTAATTATCAAAAAGAGGGAGATTGTTGATAAAAATAATGCCTAAAAAGGTTATTAATATTTTTCGACCACTCTACGTTTTGATAATCACAAAATGTAAAAATGTTCAATGAAAAAATATTTTTAAACAAGTAATTAGTCGTAAATTTCCATTTCGAGTATTTAATCACTTAAAGGTATGAATAAATAAATGCTTAATGCATTTCATGATCAAAGGAATTTTATTCAACCTTACATTTTTTTATAAAATGTTACAAACATTTTTATAACTTTTACAAAACATTTTTACATTTAAAAGAAATGTTTTATTTAAAATAAATATTTTTAATTCAAATTTTCTACCTAAAAACGGCTAGAAATGTTCCAGAAAACACCTCTCCTGGAAAAGAAAAACAGGGAGCGTCTGGCCTAGGGCGGCCCCCTTAAATATAAGGGTTGCCCCCTTAGTGATAAGGGGGCTGGCACATGAGCTAAGGGGTTCGGCCAGACAAAAAGGCTCCCAGCTTTGCCTATAAATACTGGATTGTTCCCCACTAATTTTCTCACCTTTTGAACTCATTCTCTTCTGTCTAAAATCAGTTTATACATCACCTAAAATCCTTTAATCATTTAATCTTAAGCATTTGTTTCCAAGTGATTCAAGTTTAGATCCTCGAGTGCAAGAGAAGAATACTTCTTACCATCAAGTTACGAAGTATTATAGCTTAGTTTGTGTTATCGTAACGTAGTTACGATTGTATTATATTTTGTAAATCGTTTGTGTACATTGTGTAGTTGTGTGTAATAGTTAAATCGTGGTGATCATAGAAAGTATAATTAGATCGGGGTGATCATGTTAGAGTTTAGGTAAAGTGAAGAGTTGATTGCGGTTAGTATTTTAGTTCTCAAAATACAAAGGGTGTGATAGATTGGTTCTAGCTAAGATTGAAACTCGACATTTGGCTTTGTGTCAGAAATTAGTGTAAGCTACTTGTGTACGGTTTTCTCCGCCAAAAGGGAGTTTGTTAACATAGTGAAGAGAACTCTCAAGTTTGGTGCTCGGGGAGTGGAGTAGGGCGAAGAGGTGCTTCGTTACCGGACCACTATAAATCCTTGTGTTGTGGCTTGATCTTTCTAACTCTTATCTCTTGTCTTACATACTTATTATATATCTTGTTGTCATTTATTTACTTGGTTGTATTATTCATATTGTGCACATATTGAGATCAAATAAAGTCGAGTCTAAGTTTTTATAAACAAACGATACATTAAATTAAAAAGCGGTAAACTATTCAACCCCTCCTTTTAGTTTCCTACACAATATCCCTTTATCATCAAACATACTCCCTCAAAATAACCCATATGCTCCCTCAAACCAAGAAGCTTGATCACTATCATTCCCATGAAGGTTGAAAGGTAACTTTTATCGTTATAAGATCCGTTGAAGATGTCATGCTTGGATAAGGTAAAAATGTTGTTGTTTTATGTTTGTAGAAGATGAATGGAGAAATAATATCAGAGTAAGAACCATCTTCCACATCAACCATGTAGTCCATGTTTCACACGATCATGCTTTGAAAATTTCTGATAAATTCTTTGAAAAATATGACCAAATCAATATCTTGATGATAAGGATGCTGAAATAAGAAGAAAACAGACAATGAACATCATATCGAATGGTACATATACAACACGATAGGCAAGTTTTGTCAAGTAAATATGGATAACAGTTTGGAGTGAGAGCCGGTAGCTTTCAAATTTCCCATTGGTAACTTACTAACTCATTCATTTGCAATCTGGTTAGTAGAAAAAACACTAACTTAATTTCACACGTAAATGTTTAAAACATATATTTATATATCAATAGTGATAAGCATTCCTAAAGAGAGCTTAATGTTGAAGATTTAAGAAGTACAACTGCATTTAGGACCTCAAGTAAAATAAAAAGGTATTGTTATATCCTCAACTACTGCATGGGAATAAAGTTTATAATTCTTTTTTGATTTAACGATGCATTTGTGATCATAGTACTTCAAAAATACATTTTTAAATATAAAGTCATCAAACAACAGTAAAGGCCGAACATCAAGCTAACACAAACACCCCTTTTATGTGGTAAGGTACCCACATTTCTTTACATATATGTGGCTCTAGTATATGTGGCTCTAGCATTTGTGAAACGCATTTGCAGTCCGCTTCAAACATTTTTTTTCTTATTATAGCCTGAACCAAAAAACTCCACATTCATATCTCAACAAAGCTCATGCTATTGCTGCAGCAGCCTAAACCAAATAAACCATATGCTACAGTAGCCTAATTCTCACTTTGTCTTTGAGCGTGAATAAAATCAGAACATTATAATTTAAATACTCTATTTAGTGTCTCATACATTTGGCTCAAATGGAGCTATCACGGCTGCGTACGACAGGGGTAGCCTAGCCAAGCAATAACCCACTTCCGCTCATCATTGCCATCGTAGACACGACATAACTAAAACACAACAGTAAAAGATCATCACCATCGCCTTGTGATTAACCAACCCATAAGTGAAAAAAAGTTACCTTATGTTTGGTAAAAATCAAATAAGTTCACGCATTCAATCGGAGTTCCTAGTGATTGTATATATTTATTGGCTCAGAAGGGTAGAGCATCAGAGAAACAGAACACGTCTGCCATGGCTGCAACTTTAGTAAGTTTCCACGCCAGGATGCAGACCGCTTGGTTTTTGTTTCGCCCGTGGTTAGCCTAAATCATTAGCCAAAAGGTTGCAGTCTGCAAGTCAGAACAAATCATATTATACCAAAGCTCAGTTTAGTGATTCATTTTAGCTTTATAGTTTTTAGCTAAAAATATCAAATAAGAACCATGAACCATTTAAGTATCGACAGGAACTCAAGATCAATATATAGTTTATAAAAGGAAATAGGATCCGCACCTGTGAAGCTGTACTGGAGAAACCAAGTACATTCCCTCAAAATTAAAGATATATAATGATACTTCTTAGGCTCAGATCTGCTATTGCGGGAGCCACATGACACATTGGCTGTGGCGGCAACCACGATGAACTTGTGGTCGCCCCGCCAAAAGACAGGTGTATGTAAACCTTGGGTCACAAAAACACAGCAATAAAAGATCATCATCATCATCGCCTTTTGAATAAGGACCTGTAAGTGAAAAAAAGTTACCTCATGTTTGGTAAAAATCAAATAACCTCATAAGGTGGGAAAAATAAGTCAATTGAAACTGTTGTGACAAAGATGAGTAATGAAGAAATATTAAATGCACGGGGCGGTGCAGGCGCTTCACGCATTCAATCAAAGTTCCCAGTGATTGTATATATTTATTAGCTCAGAAGGGCAGAGCATCGTAGAAACAAAACCCGTCTGCCATGGCTACAACTTTAGTAAGTTGCCATGCCAAGATGCAGACTGCCTGGTTTATGTTCCTCCTTACCAATAAACGCATCATCGCCTTCATTGTCTAATTTGTGAGACTCAGATTTAACACCCCCAAATTTACATCGCAGCGGAACCAACAGTTTGGGTGTTAAGTCATAGCACAACAACATAAGAATATAAAGAACGACTCAAAGAGACGTTTAAAACATAACATTGTCCCATTCATGAAAGATCAGAGTTGAAAAATGTCCCACAAGATCGTCACCATACAACATCATACAAAAGTTTTAAAAACATAACACCAAGTGTTTTGAATGAATGGAACTAAAACAAGTTAAAGCAAACATTTCACGCTAAACTCCATCTGCCACTCCAAGCCATCAACCTTGATTACCTGAGATAAAACATGCTAAATAGTCAACGAAAACGTGAGTGACACCATAGTGAGTTTTTGTACATAAAAGTGAAGCACAAGTAATATTTTAATCAACGAAACTTGTGACAAAACAAGTTTTTATCACATAATGCCATTAAGCCATGCCACCTGTAAACCTTAAAACCAACATATTATAATATGTAATCACAAATAGCCCCCACAACTAGGTATATTGAATATCCCTAAGAAAATTCACAATACAAAATGGTCCTTTAGGGTGATCGCCGCCATGGATGTCACAAACCCTCAACATGGGGGGGGGACATAAACAATAAAAAGGGCAAGTCACAACCCCAATAGATCTATCAAATGTATTAGCGCTCGCTAATCCAAGCAATTAAGCGGTTCATGAAATTAGGGACTTTATGCGATAGGTACTCGTGCAAAATATAATTCAGGAACGGGTCCAGCATACCAAACAATCTTGTGTTCAATTTTAAAACAAGCATGTATCTCCCTGGCGGGTTTTCAATAAAACAGTAAAAGTAAAGGCGAGGCTATGAACTCACCAAAATATCAAAGAGATCAGAAGTATAATAAGTCTTGAACAAGATAAAATCCCTTACGCACCACCTAAAATACATGACGCGTCTTAGTATAATATACAAGTAAAAATAATACGTAAGAAAAGTTTGACGAATATAGGATATATTCATAAGATATGCGCAACATGGCTTCTTGACTTAACTAAAGTATTTTGACTCCCAAATTGACATATGACCTGTTCTTATATGTAATTAAACATCTACCAAATTTCGCCGTTTAATTCAAATTTTAGGTATGGTTATCTACACATTTGTCATGTAACATCCGAAAATTTTCGAATTTTTGAATGACGATTTCAATCTTTAACTTTTAGGGCCTGACTTGACTTATAAGAACAATCATCTAAATCACGTTTTCACGACTCGGACCCTAAAGCAATTTGATGTAAAACGATATTTCAGACAAGTTTTTAGGTTTACCCGAGACTTGAAAAAAACCAAAGGAAATAGATTTTTACTAACCCTAAGTCAAAACAGAAAGTTGACTGAATTTCTTACTTTTGTCATTTTAATCATAACTCCTAATCTAGGATAGCAATGGATGTGAGGCCAGTGGCTAAAGCTTCCCTTATGAATGACCTAGTTATTGACCCACTGCTTTAAAACCAAACATTTAACTCATAAACCCTGGTGTTTAATACTTTTTTTCTGAAATGGAAGTCCAAACTGCCCCATTTTTAGTATTTTGACCATATCTCACTCAATAAAAATAATGTTGACCAACCAACTATCACATCAATCCAAGAACACATATATCTATCCAACCCATGACTTTTGTTTTACAGACCCTAAGCCAAAATTTTGAAGAAACAACACGTTTTTGCTACTGTTTTCAAAACCAGTCTCTATAAAATCCAACCAAAAACCTATTTCTACATATGTTAAAACACAATCAACTCTTATGCAAAGCACAACACAATATCATAAACATATCCCAAACTCATCAATAATAATTTTATAGCAAAGTAATAATAACCAAAATAGTCCTTATAATTGAAAAATTTAGGAAAGTAAGAAAGATGGCTCACTATATGTATCACCCAAAATAGTTATTAACAACACGTATTTCCTAGCCCCCAAGCTTTACTAGGACATCCAATTTCTTGTACATGCATGACATAATTCATATTACTCTCTAAATCCAGCCCCCAAAGCTACTAAATGAAGGGTTTTATGGTATGTAAATGGAGCTTGGAATGTGAGGAATTAAATGGTGTAAATATAACAAGTGATTGTAGTAGGAATTTTTGTATGAATTAAGGGTTTTGTGGGTTAAGGTGGACGGCAAGAACAAGGGAAGACAAGAGGTGTGTGAGATTTTTTTTCTTAACTATGAGAAGTAAAATGAAATGGGTGGTTTTTATATGAAAGATGCATCAAGGCTAGTGTCTAAGAAGACAAATTCTTGCAATTGCCTTCTCCAAAAGCCACAACGCCACCTTAGTGTAGAGCCAAGAAAATTGAGTTTAAATTTTTATAACTTGTGATGTTTAGGGTATAAATTTTAAGATAGGTAGGTAGTTTTGAGGCTAACGGGTATCAACGTAAAATAAAACGAGAGTTAAGGCGAAACCACGAGGTAAAAACGAATATGATAAAAATAATTCTACATTAAACGGAATACTTTTCTGAAAAGTTTAATTTACGTAAGGTTCAAGACGAATAATTGTTTTAAGCATAGCCTAATTATTAAAACGACAATAAAATTTTATAGATAGGATTTTCAAATAAAATGTCAAATGTAGAATAAAAGTAACTTGTTTAAAAAATTTATAAAATTAATTATGAGATTAGAAGTAGTAGTGACCTTAAATACGGGGGTTTACAACAAAGGTCATGGTGATTGAAGAATCAAAAGATTTGTCATCACTAGCTCTAGACAGCTCATCAATAATCTAAAGTACATGAAGTAGTCATGGAAAAAGATTCCAAAATTTATAGAGGCAAAAAGGAAAGAGTTAAGTCCATTGCCTTGAAAGTTAAGAAAGAGTCTAGTGATGATGAAACTTCAACATCCAAAAGCGATGATGAAGAATATGCTATGGCCGTAAGGAACTTTAAAAAGTTTTTTTAGAAGAAAGGGTAAATTTGTTAGGCAACCAAGAGAAGAAAAGAAGTCATTCCGACAAAGGGATGAAAAGAAAGGAAAGGAAAGAGTGACTGGAAAATTTTTTAGATGCGGTGATCAAATCATCCATTGCGATCTGTCCAAAACCAACTCGTAACAAAGATCAAAAGGCCTTCATCATGGAGGTTCTTGGAGCGCTAGCGAAAATTGACGTCGAAGAGGAAATTTGGTGGGGGTGGGGGGCAAAACCAAACAAATGAAACTTGACTCCATGTCTCAATCGTCAAAGGAGGTAACATCTTAACTTTTCTTGCTATACGTGATAATGCTCTTCTCGTTGATAATGATAATAAGGAAATTGATACAATAGATAATTGAAATTATCATTTTAAAAATCATTAACAAGAATAAAATTTTGAAACCTAAAAGAGATATTTAGAAAAAGAAATTTTAAAATTAAACGAGAAAATTAAGAAACTTGAAGACAAGAAACAGAAATTTGAAATTGTGTGTAAGTAATTTGATGAACTTAAATTGAAAAAGCCAAACTCAAAGAAATCCTCAAGTCAAATATTGTTAATTTAGAATAAAAGTAGTGCTATTTTCACTAAGAGAAATGTAAACAATCAAAAGTCACCTAATGCAAAATAGTCTAGGATTTGAATAGCAATAAAGCATCAACAAGAGCGAAACTAAAAACCCATGAGTTTCGTTGGATCTCCGCTAAAAACGTGACGGAAGGATCAACATTAAGGGGCCCGGATCCACCATACCTAGATCCGTGAGTCGCAATGACGACCAAAAAGGGAACATCAACATGTTTTAGTCCACCTTTGTCTTCTAGATCTGGAATTTATTATTATAGGGAAGAAACTAATACATAATAACCTGATGATTCAAAGAAACCGGTTTTTAAAAACCATCACTCAAAAGTGGATATGGTTATGTCAAAATCTAGTCTAGATCGAAAAAACACCTCCACCTAGGAGAGAACCATTACTTCTCAAAACCAAGATAACAACCACACCTCAAACTAGCAGAACCACTAGACAGTCAACTAAAAACCAATTCCATTAAAACTTTCTATTTCTATAAATTAGAACAACCAACAAAATCAAGGCTTTGTACATATGGGAAATTGTATCCCATTTCAATATCCCAATAAATTGCAACAAATGCAAGGGATGTACAACATTAACATTTCCAGACCCATGAGATATTGGGGACTAAATGCTTCAATTTGTTTTTGTTGAAATAGGTATGCTTGAGAACATGCTTGGAACAAAGATAGTATTTGCTCCAAACATATGACCGGTAACAAGATTTATCTCTACCATAAAGCATACGAGGGTGGCAACGTTGTATTTTTGGAAGAAACATGAAAGGAAAAGAACATAGGCTAAGGGTAGATCTACTAAATGACGTCCTCTCACTATATCTAATGTAGAACACGTAGATAACTTAGCCTTTAACTTACTTAGTGTTGGTCAAATTTGTGACAATAAGTGTCAAGTATTATTCACGGAAGAAGGTAGTGAAATAATTAAAGATGGTAAAATCATAAAAAATGGAATTAGGAAAAATTGTCTTTACATAATGAAATTAGGAAATAAGTCTCAAGATAAATTATGTCTCGCTACGATAGTGGATAATTCTACCTTATGGATAGAAGACTTGGTCACGCAAATATGCGTCTAATTCAATCGTTGTCATCTAAGGAATTAGTTAAAAACATACCTAAGCTAAATTATGATAAACATTTTTGTAATGCTTGTAAAACTGGGAAGCAAGCTCATGCAACTCATAAAGCTAAAAATATGGTTTCCACTAAAAGATGCTTAGAATTATTACACGAAGGACTTATTTTGGTCCCCCCCCCCCCCCCCCAATCGGCAATTAAAAGCTATAGAGGTAATTTATACACCTTAGTAGGTAGTAGATGACAATTCTAGTAAACATGCACTAATTCTAAAGGCTAAAAATGAAGCTTTGAAAAATTTTAATATTAAAAGGAAAATTCAAAACCACACTAGGTTCAGTTCAAATATAGCTATTAGAAAACGGATCATGGTCGGCGAAATAGATAAAGAAGTATAATCAAAGCTTATTGGTGATCATCAAGGCATTACTCACACCATCTCTCGGCTCTACATACTCCACAATTAAATGGGGGTAGTAGAAAGAAAGAATAGGACTTTACAAGAGATGTCTAGGACTATACTGAATGAACAATCTATTCTACAAAAGTTTTGGTGTAATGCCGTCGATACGTCAACTTATATACTAAATAGAATATTAATTCGGCCAATATTAGGAAAAACCCCTTATGAAATATTTAGAGGTAGGAAACCCTCTTTAGAATATTTCAATGTATTTGGAAGCAAGTGCTTCATTTTGAATACTAAAGGCTATCTAACCAAGTTTGACCCAAAGTCATATGAAGGTGTTTTTCTAGGGTATTCTCAAAATAGTAAAGCTTATGTAGTATTAAATAAACACTTAATGAAAGTCGAAGAATCACTCAACGTGACATTCGATGAAAGCCCTCCTCCTACCAAATTGTCACCATTGGTTGATGATGACGTTGGTGAAGAAGAATCTATTAAAAAGAATACTAAATTAGTAAATAATAATAATGAGGAAGATGAGTCGATAGAAGTTGACGAAATTGTTAACATTAAGGAGTCCAAGAATCATCCTCTAGATCAAGTCATAGGAAATCTCAATCAAAGAACCTTAAGGTCTCAAGCCCAAAATCATAGATAAATTCTGTTTGGTTTTAATAAGTACACTAGAACCCAAAAAATGTCAATGAAGCATTAAAAATGAAGAGTTGGATGAGCCATGCAAGAAGAACTAAATCAATTCGTAGCTAATGATGTTTGGGAATTAGTCCTTTTACCTATAAGTCAATCCGTCATAGGAACAAAATGAGTCTTTAGAAATAAGAGTTAGATAAAATGGTAATAGTATTATTTGGGGATTAAAATTCTTCTGATGTTGTTTGAAATTAACTACGGCTAGTACACATTAGTACACTAGTGAAAATATGCTAATTGTTTACCACTACTGCTAGTACAAAGTTACGACTGCTAAGTGAATATTAGGACTACTCAAGGTTAAGAACTGCTCAAAGATAAGTTAATGATGACGAAGGTTAATCAGTTCTTATTGTTTCTTGTTAGTACTTCTTGATATGATATTGTATTAAGTTAATTGTTTAATAGAAAAGATTATGGGTACTTAGTAAATAATGTAAAGCCGACTAGGGCTCCTTGATTATAAAAGGAGGTCCCTAGGGCATAGATTTGATATCTTTTTTATCATCTTTTGAAGTATTAAAAGACGTATAATTATAGCTTTAGGACTATGTAACCGCTAATACATGAGAGTATCATATTTATATCATTAATAATATTGGAGCTTATTTGTTAAATTGTATGTTCATTGAATTACTGTTTCATTAATAATTCTTTTTAATATTAAAGATTAAATTCCGCATAACCTTTAATACATTCAAACACAGTTTCTACTATAGTTGTGTTAGATTTATCTAATATAACTAAACCTAAACAAGCTTTAAGGATTCGATCTATTGAAGTGGGATCAACAAGTAGTATCAGAGCTTGTTGAGAAGTTGTAAATAAAAAGAACCTGTTTTTGCTAAAAGATATGGATCAAGATTCTGCACACATGGTGGCTGCATCTAAAGTACCCGTGTCAAAACCTGGTAGTAAAGATGATATAGAGGATCGATGATTGAATAATATATCCAGATGATAGACTATGCTTTTTGGGAAGTCGATAGAGAAAGGTTGCAACCTTCCAAAAAAAATTATGGAAGGAGTTATGACAGAGATGCCTATTACAACTGCTGAAGAAAAGGCTTAGAGAAGATTAGAGGTGAAACCTAGAAGTAACTTTAATTGATGGTCATTCCCATGAACATCATTAAAGTTATAACTCTGATAAAGGAAGCTAAGAAGGTTGTGGAAGCTGTTGAAAAGAGATTTGGTAGGAAAGCCACTACAAGAAAGACTCCAAAATGTAATCTCTTAAAGCAGCAATACGAAAACTTCAATGCCCATGAGCAAGAGACGATTGATCAAACTTTTGATAGGCTTCAAAATCTTGTGAGTCAGTTGGAGCTTTTGGATGAAAGCTTTCACAAGAAGATGTTAATCAATGTTAATCAAAAGTTATTAAGAAGTTTGTCACCTGAGTGGAACACACATGCTGTTGTGTGGAGGAATAAGCGGTGATATATATAAATGAGCAATGGATGATCTCAACAAGCAAACCACAGGTGTATAACTCAAAAGTTAAAGGGATGACTAGCTCAAGTCATGCACACAGAACATGGCTAATTTTTTTGTCCTCTTCAAAAACAACACTAGCAACATTAATGGAGCAGTTAATACTGCTCATGGAGTTTCTACTGCTAGCATTCAAGTTAATGATGCTTACTCTATAAATATTGATAACTTGAGTGATGCTGTTATTTGTGCATTCTTTGTTAGTTAACCAAATAGTCATCAACTTGTACATGAGGACTTGCAATAAATCCATCCAGATGACATGGAAGAGATGGATTTGAGATGGAAAATGGACATGTTGACTATGAGGACAAGAAGGTTTTTGAAGAATACAGGAAGGAAGCTTAATAATTAATGGCAATGAGACTATTAGTTTTGATATATTCCAAAAGTGGATTGCAACAACTGGCACAAAGGGTACATCTTTGCTAGGGAGTGCAAGAGCTCTAAGAAATCAGTATCAACAGAATAACTTAAGAGCTCAGAAGGAGTGTTCCTGTGGAAACATCTACTTCCAAGCTTTGAGTCATATGATGTGTCTTGTGTGGATATGACTATAGTGGATCAGCAGATGAATGGTCTAATTATGCACTTATGGCTTTCTCATCTTCAAGTCCTGACTCAGAGGTATCCATGATCTATTTTGTTCAAAATCTTGTTTGGATACTGTTGAAGCTTCTAAAACTCATAATGATCAACTATTAAAAGATTTAAAGAAATCTGAAGTTAATGGTCTAGGATTATAAGACAGGTTTAGAGTCAAATGGAAGAAAAACCTTAAAGTTAAAAGCAAATATTCTATATATTTACAAGATATTAAGGGGCCTAAAAAAAAATTTGAAATTCATATAGCAGAAATAACTATTAGAGAGCTTAAAAAGAAGCATGAAATAGTTCAAAAAGAAAAAGATGGCATTCAACTTAATGTAGATAAATTTGAACATGCATCTAAAAGTTTTAAATACAAGCTTCATAGATGTCATATAGTTTGACAATTGAATAAATGATTAGGCTATTAAAATTATAATGCAGTTCCACCTCCAACATAGGAAATTTCATGCACTACCAACACCTGACTTGTCTTTTATTAAGTTTAGATGAAATTGTTATTAAATGAGCTTGTAGTTGAGAACTGTAAAGCTATGTCTATTGAAGAAGAGCCTAAGGTAAGGATAATAAGGGTAGGAGGTGGAGGAGGGTAGAATTATGATGATCCACAATAATTGAAGAATGGGTTGTCATATGATGAGGAGAGGACGTGGTCTCAGCCTAAAACTAAAAAGAAAACAGTTAGGCCTAGCATTGTTAAGAAAGAGTTTGTCAAATCTAAACAACAAGAAAAAACTGCTAGGAAAACTGTTAAACCAGTTGAGCAACATAGGCAAAACACTCCCAGTCCAAGAGGCAATAAAAGAAATTGGAACAATATGATGTCTCAAAAACTAGGAAGCAATTTTGAGATGTTTAATAAGAGCATGTTATGTGTATGGAAGCCTTTTAATCATTTGCAGGTTTAATGCAATAAACATAAAAGAAAAAATAGTTTCAAAATCAAAGGAAGTAAAACCTATTTGGAACAATGCACAAAGGGTGAATCGAATCAAACCCATTGCTAAAAAGACACACCACCCTGTGCCCAAAAAAACTTTGTTCCATATAGCAGTACTAATGAAGTCTGGTTTAGTATCATTTAATATTGCTAGACAAGTTAATGCTGCTCACTCAAAAACAACAGTGAATGCTACTAGACCAATGTCATGTCTTTCTAAAACAGCACATTCAACTGTTAAGGGGCGCATTCATAAGAACATAACATTTAAAAACATAAAAATTAAACAAAGGTTTAATAACTTTTTATGGGTTAAAAAATTTAAAACTGCTAGGCCAAAAGCAGTAGTTAATGCGTTTAAGGGAAATAATTTTAATGAAGTTAAAGGCCTCAAGCTTGTTGGGTTTGAAAACAAAAGCATAAAAAGTATATAGCACCATGTTTCTAAACACAACAATGCAGCAATTACCCAAAAAATGTTTGATTATATAATGCACAAGGCAGAACCAAGTCAGTTATGCTGGATCCCAAAAGAAACTGATTTTCTTATCTAATGTGCAGGGCAATCCATAAATGGATTTACAGGATCAAGGAGTATTATTAATATAGGATGCGCAAGGCACATGACAGGAACATATCCTCTCTTTAAAAACATGAAGAGATAGATTTAAGGATATGTTTCTGTATGGAGGGGAACCCCAAAAGGATGGAAATCAATAAGAAAATGTACCATAACAACAGATAAAATCTAGATTTTTGTAAAATGTGTATTTTGTGAGAGAGTTATAGTTTAATCTCTTTAGTGTCCTCACAATGTATGATAAAAGAAAGAGTGTTCTTTTAATGACACTAAAGTAGTATTGTTTTATCATCCAAACATTAAGTTAATTGATGAAAGAAGTTTTAACTTAGGAGATTCCTAGAAAGACCAATATGTATAGTGTTTGATTTAAAGAACATTGTTCCTAAAGAGGTTTAACGTTTCCTTTTGCAAAAGCCACATTTGATGAATCAAAACTTTTTTGGCATATAAGGCTAGGTCACTTAAATTTCAAACCAAGAAAAATTGGTTAAGGGAAATCTTGTAAGATGTAATACTTCCCAACTTTTTTGAAAATGATCAAACCTTGTTGCATGTCAAAAAGGAAAGCAGCACCGAGCCTCTGTGTATGACCAGAAACAGAGGAACACAATCAGTCTCTTTCCATTTTTTGTCATATGTACTTTGTTTGGTCTAAACATTTGTAAAAAGCCTTAAGAATAAAATGTAATGCCTAGTTGTCACAGATGATTACAGTAGGTTTACATGGGTTTTCTTTCTAGCTACTAAGGATGAGACTAGTGACATTCTTAAGTCCTTTATAACTGGGATAGAAAATCTAGTAGATCACAAGGTTTAGGTGATTAGATATGATAATAGAACTAAGTTCAAAAACAGAGAAATGAATCAGTTTTATGAGATGAAGGGTACTTTGAGATAATTTAGTGTATCTAGAACTCCTCAACAAAATGGAGAGATAGATATATGAAGGGGTACTATTGCTAGTGATTCTAAGTTGAGCAACTACTTATTTTGGCATAAGTAGTGTTAATACTAATACGGCTGCTATGTGTCAAAATAGAGTGTTAGTAGTTAAGCCTCATAACAAGACCCCATATGAACGTTTTCATGGTAGAACCACCAACTTTAAGTTTTTTATGAGGACCATGTTGGTGTCCCGTTACCATTCTCAACACCGATAGATCACTTAGGCAAATTTTTGATGTAAGGCTGATGAAGGTTTCTTTGATTGATACTCTTGAATAGTAAAGCTTGTAGAGTCTTCAAAAGTAGAACCATGATAGTTTAAGAAAACTACATATTAGTTTTATGGAAAGTACAACGCTAATATTGTAGGTAGTGGACCAGATTGGCTATTTGCATATAGATTGCTAACGAATAAGAACAATGAATTATGAGCCAATTGTTGCAGGTCTCAGTCTAAATGGTTTAAAGGTACAAAAGCAAGTGATAATGCAAGTCAAGCTAGAAAGTAGACAGAACCATCAAAGATTACATTTTGCTATCATTATGGACTGCTGATCCACCATTTTCCCAAGATCCAAAGAGTTCTCATGATGATGGATCTAAACCTTCAAGTGATGATGGAAAGAAAGTTAATGAAGATCCAAGAAAAGATAGTGAATGTAAAGATCAAGAGAAGGAAGATAATGTTAACAGCACTAACAATGTTAATACTGCTGGTAATGTTAATACTGTTAGTTCAACTGTTTAAATGTTGCTGGCATAAATGAGGTTAATGTTGTTGGTGGAAAAACAAGCATTGAACTTCCATTTGATCCAAACATGCCTGCTTTGGAAGATGATAGCAAATTTGACATCTATTAAGAGATGATGAAGATGATGGTGCAAGTGCTGACATGAACCAAATTGGAATACAACAATCCAAGTCATCCTATCCAACTACACGAATTCATAAATATTAACATCCTCATGAATCAAGTGATTGGAGATTGCAATCAGCTACACATACAAGAAAGAATGTCAAAGAATTAGGGATGAACAGTGGGTTGTTAGTACTTTTCAACACATAAACAAACCATAAAAGACCTTCAAAAACTGCTTGTTTGCTTATTTTTTATCACAGGAAGAACCCAAAAAGGTAATTCATGCATTGAAGGATTCCAAGCTGATAGCGTCTATCAGAAGATCTTCTACAAATCAAGTATACAAGGAAGTTTGGACTTTATAGTGGGATTTATTCCGTAATGGAAAAAGGGCTAATAAGGCCTCTTAATGGTTTTCAGGAATATAAATAATGAAATGGGAATTGTGAAAAGAAATAAAGCAAGATTGGATGCTCAAAGCGTAGCATTCACAAGAAGAAGTGATTGAGTATGATGAATCTTTGCCCTTGTTGCAAGAATGAAGCAATAAGGCTAATTTTTAGTCTTTTAATGCTTCAATAGAAGATTTTGTGGTGTATCAAATGGATGTAAAAATTCTTTTCTCTATGAGAAAGATTAAAGAAGAGTGTATGTATGTACAACCACCAGATTTGAAGATCCAGACTTTCCTGATAGAGTATACAAGTTTGAAAAAGCACTGTTATTGACACATACAAGCTCCTAGAGCTTGGTATGAAAACTTTGTCAACATATCTGTTAGAACAATGGGTTTCAAAAGGGAAAATTGACAAGCCTTTATGTCATCCAAAAGCACAAAGGTGATATATTTGCCTGGTCCAAGTTTATGTGGATGATATCATCTTTGGTTCAACAAAGGAAGGAGCTATGCATTGCATTTAAGAAGTATGATGCAATGATAAATTTTTAGATGAGTTCTAATGGGAGAACATACATTCTTGCTTGGGATTACAAAGTAAAGCAGAAGATAAGGATGCAATATTTATTTGTCAAGATAAATAGTGTTTGCTGAAAATTTTAAAATGAAATTTGTGGGTTACAGAATTCAAGACCAAGCCAGCACACCAATGTAAACACAAAAGCCTCCGCCACAAGTAATGAAGATGATGAAGAATTGGAAGTTCATAGTGTATAGGTCAATGACTGGTTCATTGATGTATCTTACATCTTCAAGACCGAACATCGGGTTTGCAGTGTGTGCTTATGCTAGATACCAAGTCAATCCAAAGGTTTCACATCTTTATGCTATGAAAAGGATTTTTAGGTACTTAAAAGGTTAACCAAAATTAGGTCTTTGGTATCCTAAATATTCACCATATTGATTATGGTAGCATTCACTGATAGTTGATTATGCAAGAGCAAGCTTGGTGATAATGAAGCCTATAATAGGGAGGGGTTGTCAATTCCCATGGATGTAGATATAAATCATTGCAGCGCAAAAAATAGACATAGTTGCAAATTCATAAACCGAAGCTGAGTATAGGCCTACCTACAAGTTTGCCTATGGACAATTTGCTTATGGATTCAGAATCAACTACTTGATTTATGGTATAAATTTAAGCCTACCATTATTTTTATTGGTATAATAATAGTACTATTTGCATAATTAAAAAGCGTTTTTCATTCAAAAATAAAGCATATAGAGATCAGACATCATTTTATTAGAGATTGCAAGGAAAAGAAATTGATTCAAATGGTCAAAATCCATACTGATAAGAATGTTGCAGATTTGCTAACAAAAGCTGTTGATGTAAGTAGATTTCAATATTTTGATTGCTTAGTAATTTTAAATGCTGATAATCTTTAAAGTGTTTTATCTCTTTATATGTTTTTGTAGAGTTTTGTTAATGAATAAGTATTGTTAATCATGTCCATAAAAGTTTCTACTGTTTAAGTATAATAATATTTCTGTTATACATAATACTGTTAGTTTCCTATGATATTTATACTTAATACTGTTAGGTATAATTAATACTGTGATAATTGTAAAAATTGCTATGGCTTGTGTTTTCTTGGTTTTTGGACTAACATTTTTACAAGATAAGCAAAGAAAAGTGTTTAGATTGATGATGAGGAATGCTGTTGAAAAGGAATTTGGAGTAATGCTGGTGACTCAAAGTTAATGCTGCTATGCATAACTTAATACTGCCGAGTTACTACTGCTGAGTTGTTGAGGGTATTTTTTATAAATACTTCGATTAAGGGTTTCAATCAATCATTTAATCAATTTCATTCTTTTATCTACTCTCTAATTACAAACCCTAACTCAATTTTATTATCCATTTAACAAACCCAACATAAATGGCACTCTAAAAGTTCAGATACTCATAATATGGTCGCATTTTTGTCTAAACCCACAAAGAGTGATGGGTCTAAACAAATTGTGGATTTTTTGAATGCACACCCTATAAGATATGCATTAACGATTAATCCTACTCTATATATTTCTTGCATTGAACAGTTCTGGTCTGCTGTTATGGCCAAAACTATCAATGGGGAAGAACAGTTACATGCCCTAGTAGATGGCAAAAAGATAATCATCACTGAATCATCTGTTATAAAACAGATCTTCCAACTAGCATATGAGTAGGTGAAGATTGTTTACCCAAATCTACCATTTTTGAAAAACATACATTGATTGAGGTATGAGAAAAAATTCACAAAAACAACTTTTTATTAACCATTCTTTTCCCCACAATGAAAATATCAAATCATAACAAATTTACAGTGTCTAAGTCCAAAGACTACTGTCTGGAATGAGTTTAGTTGTACTATGGCATCTACCATTATCTGCTTAGCTACAAACCAAAAATTTAATTTTTCAAAATTCATTTTTGAAAGTATGATTAGAAACTTGGATAATTTTACTGGCAAATTTTTGATGCATTCAAGATTTGTAAAAAGATTTTTGGAACAACAACTTGATGGGATGCCAACTCATAAGAGAATATATATTGCACCCTCTTACACTAAAAATATTTTTTGAAATATGAGATGTAACATCCGAGAATTTTCAAAATTTTGAATGACGATTTTACCCTTTGACTTTTAGGGTCTGGCTTGACTTATAAGAACGATCATCTAAATCATGTTTTCACGACTCGGACTCTAAAGCAATTTGATGTGAAATGATATTCCTGACAACTTTTCAGTTTTGCCCGAGACCTGGAAACGAGCCGAAAAGGGCTAAAACAGCACCGCAAACATTTAACGAACAACATACAACGAGGACCCACAAAAATAATTAAATTTGTTTTTAGTTATCAGTATTTATTTAATAAAAATATTAAATAAATTAGTCATCATTTTAATTAAAAGCGTTGTTGATAACGCGAATACTCGAGCTTAAATCCATTTTTATTTCGGACGAGGCGAAACCGGTTCACAAAATGAATAACAAATATTTTATTAAATGTTATAAAAGATTTATGAAATATTATCAAATAAATACTCATTTTTATCAGAAAAATGATTTGGAAAACAATGGCGCAAGTTTCGAGATTTGAATCGTCCGTTAAGTCGCTCAAACGAGTCCCGAACCGATAGTTATAAAAACTATATTAAAAAGTTACACTTTTAAACCCCATACTATTATAGACTTGTCACTCTAGTTATATATATATATATATAACTTATACCTTTTTCATTTCATTTCCGTCTTAAATTATACACACACACACACATCAATATCACTCTCTCCCTCCCCATGAATTCCGGCAGCCCTCCCCTGCCTTCCGGATTCCGGCCACCGCCACCACGCCGCCGCCGGAAAAGTTTTCCGACGGGCTTTTCCGGCCAACACCAAAAAGGGTTCCCGTCACCGGATCTACCCGATCCCCATACCCACTCTCCGCCACGCGTCTTCGTCGCCACCCCCACCACCGCCACAGCCACCACTCCACACCACCACCGTCGCACCTTCAAGGGTGCGTTCGGTTTACTGTTCACCCGAAAAGGGTGCGTTTATTCAGGAAAGCGGGGGGTTCGTGTTGGGTTATAAACAAGAAAGGGGTGCGGNTATAAAACTTAAACTAAAAATTATAAAAACTATTTTTATAAACTTAAACTCAAACCAAACAAACACATGGGTTAAAAGTGACACAAAGTAAAGTTGAGGGTAGGCGGCCTAATATTAATGTTTTATAAAACACACAGAGTTTGATCTATTGACAGATATAGTCCCTTAACTTGGGACTAACTAGACTAAACTTTTTAAACTAACGAAGGACTTATTATGTAACTAAGAAGGACTAACTGTGTAACTTTAAACTAACAGAAACTATAAAAATGGACAAAACAGGCCCCTGCAACCTCTAAAATCTAACACTCAGCATCCCTTTTTTATATAGAACAGCTTATTACCCTAACTTTTAAGAATCTACTTATATAAAACTTAACTCTACTTATTTAAAATAAGCTGAATAAGCTTATTAGCATATAAGCTTTAGCAACTTAGAATTCTATCTCTTAAACTACATGAACAAAGCAAAATAAAAGGCATTTGACAGAATTTTACTACTTAATTAATTCTGCTTAATCAAACTGTTTAGCAAATCCACACAGCATATTTAAGCTCCTATAAAACAGATTACTAGTGCAAATAATCCACAGCTTATTAAGAAAAAAGAACAAGAACAAATGTAAAACAAAAATAAGGTGTACCTTGGCTTTCCAGCATGAACAGGAAAGCAATAAGATTTGTGGGCTTATGGCTTAATCCACATAAGCCCTTATATCAAAATCACAACCTATACTAATCCTATAAGCTGACCCTCAGCTCTAAACCCTTGATACCATAGCAGCCATCCAATTCCAATAGAGACTCCAAGCCTTGAACCATTACTCAAACAAACACAAACAGATAATATGATTTTGACAGAATTTGAATGAACACAATTTGAAACAAATTGACTTTTATTAATACTGAAAAATTGGATTCGTACAAGGATTGAAATGAAATTACATCTAACATAAATTTTAACCTTACAATAAACTAGCTTAACAAAGGAAAATTAAAACTGAATTTTAAATTACATAAAAAAAACTAACTCAAAAAAATTCCACACCCCGGTATGCTGGATTGAGGGGGTATTTATACCCGAAGCTTGATCTCCTCCCATCTTCTAGGTCCTTCTATCTTATCTCAGCCCTTCAATCACTCTCTCTCCTTGATCTTGAATCTCAATCGTTCGATTAAAGTTGTGTAAACCTGGATCGATGACGTGGATATAGAGTGTGTTAGTTATGTGAGTGTAAACACTCACATACGTCACATCATCCAATCGTTTCTTTTCATTTTGCCAGGGTGGATTGGGTTAGGGTATGGGTTGATAGTGATGGATGGGTTAAGGAGTGTGAGGGGGTCATTAACCCTATGGTTAATTAGTGTGTGGGTGAGTGGTTAAGAAACTAGGGTTCATGGGTGTTCTTGGTGGATTCGGTGTGTGTGAGTGTGTTTAATTTCATTTGGGTAAAAATGAGTGAATAGTAAATGTTATTGTGTTTATAAGTTTAACCGGGTAATAGGGTTAGGGTTCGGGTTGAATTGGGTTAGGGGTAAGCGTGTGATTGGTTGAGAGATGGACCCATGGGTAGTTTGACCCGGCTCATTGACCCGCGCTTTTTATAAGTTTGGGGGAATTACATCTCCGGCCCTTGTGTTTGGCAAGCACAATTCCAAGTTATAATTATAACTTCCATAAATTGCAAAATCACCCCTTGAACTTATAAAACAATGGAGTTGGGTTTGGTTGACTGTGGTTTAGCTGCAGTTGACTGTAGAAGGCTGAGGCATGATCTCTCTGGCTTCGGCTTTGATTTCTTTAGCTTCTTGATCACTCATCCGTTCTCGTGTTCGTTTTTGACTGATTTCTTGCAATATTTGACATATCCATACCTGCACACAACATAAAAACTCAGATACAAGCACATTTGCCATTTTTTGATCCAAGGCAATATATCTTGTGATTGATACTCCTTAAAAATGTTGGCCCAAATAAGTCCATATGCAACATTTGTAAGGGATGGCTAATAGAGCTTACAAGCTTGGTCTTACAAGAGGATGCCATAAATTAGACTCATCTATTGTAGCCTTTGCAAATAAACAAGTCAAGCCTCCTGAAGGAACAACATTATTTAGATCAAAACTGTACATGTTGTTCTGTCGGGGAACTTTAAGCAAGACTTGACTTTCATCAAGTAGCTTAAAGTCAGGAGATAGAACAAGACATTCAGTCTCAGTGAAAAGAACATTGTTTTTCTTGTCACACATTTATGAGACATAGAAAAGATTAAAATTAAGTTCTTTTACAAAGTATACATCTTTAAAGTCTAATTTCCCAGTCCTAATTTTACCTTTTCCAGTAATTTTACCTCCTTTAGGACTTCCTGCAAATGCAACAAATCCACCATCAATGTCTTGATAATCTATAAGGTAAGACTTGTTCCCAGTTATATGCCTAGAGCATCCACTATCAAAAATCCCTTGATCCTGTAAAGCATATTGTGGATTACCCTGCACTCAAAATAAGAGAATTAGTTTCTCTTAGGGACCCAAGCCATCACTGACTTGAGTCTGCCTTGAGGATCAACATAGTCAAATCTTTTAGGCATGTATGATCCACTGTCTTTGGAGATATGGTCAATTACTTTTCCTGTTGGTCTCCAAATCCAGCATGCTGAGGACTTAACAGCATTTTCCCCATTTCCCACAGCAGCATTAACTACTGCTTTTGACCCAGCAGTAGTTACATTGTTAACTCTAGCAGTTTTAACTTTTTCATTAAGATTATTGGTTTTAGCTGCTGATTTTTGGTTAAAAGCCCTTCTTACTGGTGAATGTGCTTTAAAATAAGAATATTTTATGGGTGATGCAGCATTTACTTTTGGTTTAAGTGCAGCAGTATTAACATGCCTGGCAGTACTAATTGATGCTGCTGCTCTTAGAGAGCTTTGCTTAGCAGCATTAACTGGCACTAGTCCAGACTTTGTTGCAACTGCTGTTGGAACAAAATTTCTTTTAGGATGTGGGTGAGTCAATTTGTTTTGGTGATTCACCCTCTGAGCATTGTTCCATACTGGTCTAACTTCCCTTTGACCAGTAACCCTTCTCATATTATTCAACACAGATTTTCCAACCATTTTATTCTCATAAAAGTTACAGTCCTTGATTAAATGGTTAAGACTTCCACATACAAAACAAGCTTTCTTATTGAACTCAAAACTATTTCCTAGTTTCTGAGTCATCATTCCATTCCAGTTTCTTCTATTATCCCTAGGACTTTGACTTTTCCTAAGGTTTTCAGCTTGCCTATATGTGTGTTGTTCAATAACAGATTTCCTAGTATTTTCATCTGATTTAACAAAATTGATTTTAACATAACTAGGTTTATTATGTTCAAATGAAGGTCTAATCATACAATCATCATCACTATCAGACTCCCACTCTTCAATGATAGGAGCACTAGGCCTAACATCTTTAGGTTGTTCCAAACTATCCTTACTAGACTTAGATGCAGTTGATTCAATTCTAGGCACACTAGAGATAGTTTCACTCACTTTCGTCTTATAGATAGAATCATCTAATCCAACAAAGGATAAGTCAGGTTTTGAGGGCATGTAGTTCCCAGTGTAGGGAAGGGGAACTGCATGATATCCCTCAACCTTCTTAAACCTATCATTTACTTGATTATTTTCCTCTTCAATCTCATTCACACTACTATAAGATGCGCTTTTAAACACTTCACTTTTATTCAGATGACAATCATGCAATTCATTTTCATTCATTTGACTGTCAAAACCAACACCAGACTTGTTATTAACACTTATTTGATTGTTTATCAGTTTAGTTAGCTTCATAGATGATGTTTCAAACCTTTCTAATTTTAGTTTTAAATCATCTTTTTCTTTTAAAGCCTCTGCTAACTGATTTTTAAGCTCTGTTATAGAATTATCTCTTACCTTAACATCATATTTCAAAAATGCAATGTCTTCCTCATAAACAGCTTCATTTTTTTAATGAACAACAATTCTAGCTTCTAATGATTTTAAGCCTAATTGATAACCTATAATTTCTAGATTAGATTTTTTAAGAGCATCATGCTGTTTATCGTACTGTTTTTGAAGAGTGTCATATGATTTTAAGCAATCTTTAGAGCAAGTATGTACCTTAGAGTCTGAACTTGATGAACTGGATGAACCTGAAGACAAATGGGCTATTAGAGCAAAGTTTATGGGTCCTTCTTCAGCCTGAAAGCTCCAATTATAACCACCTATCCCATCTTGAACAACCAAGGCATTTGCAGGAGTCTTCACCGGTACAATCCTTCTTAGAGCATCTCCATTTCTATTCCCCTGATTCCTTGGTACCCTGCATTCTCTAGAAAAGTAACCTCTTATGTGGCAGTTGTAACATTCAACCTTTGTCTTATCAAAGCCAACAGCTTCTTTGCCATTGAAATTCAGATTCCTTCCTATCTTCTTTAAGAATCTCTTCACCCTCATGGTAAGCGTGGCCACCTGCCATTTAAGATCCATCTCTTCAAGATCATCTGTATCAATCTGCTCCAGATCTTCATTGTCCAACTATGGACTATTAGATTGATTGACAAAGAAGGAAAACATGACATCATTAGCATAGGTTAAGGAAGAAGCTTGTCCCTTTAAACTAGCAGCAGGAACATCATGAGCAGTATTAACTGCTTCATTAGTACTGCTAGTATCATCTAAAGATACAAAATCCATATTCTAAGAGTTTGAGCATGAGCTTGATTAGATTTTAATCTCGGCTTCATACACCTTCAAGTTGTTGTACAAATCGTCCATGCTCAACTTATCTAGATCAGCTTTGTTATGCATGATCAAGGCAATATTGTTCCAAGCTGATGGTAGACTTCTTAGCAACTTAAGATTTGCATCTTCCTGGGTGATAACTTCACCATGAATTTCCAATTTGCTAATGAGTTTCTGAAACCTATCATAGGTTTTATCCAGTTCTTCAGATCTTGATGCAGTAAAAATCTTATATTGCTGCTTCAGAATGGTTTTCTACATTTTCTTTGATTCTTTGTTGCCTCCAAACCTGGCCTTGATTGCTTCCCATAAGGTCTTTGTATCCTTGATTCCATTAAACTTCAAAAGGTGCTCATCAGGAATGGCCAACAACAGAGTGCTTTTTGCTTTCAATTCATTATTTCTTGCTAGCTTTTGTTCAACAGTTTTGGAAGGAATGGGACCTTCAGTACTAGCTGATGCAATGGCAGGTGCATCACCATTCATAATAACCCCCCAAAGAGCATAATCAGTGTGAGTAATATATTGCTCCATTCTCATGCTCCATAGATCATAGTCTCCTGTTTTGAATATAGGAAGTTTTAGTGGAGACACTGTTTGGGTAGTTTCTGACTGTGATTCCATTTTCTCTTTAATAATGAGATCTTGTGTAGATATAATGTTCTTCTTATTTAGAGTTTCTCAACAAGCTCTGATACCACTTGTTGATCCCTTCTTGACAGATCTTACTTAGCTTGGTTAAAGCTTAGTTATATTGGATAGAATCCAAGGACAACTATAGATAGAAACTAAGATTGAGAATAGCACAAACTATGCGGAACAGTTTGCAATAACTAAAAAGATCATGAAATAGGAAAAAACAAGAACATTACTAAACTTTTCCAAATATAATGATATTAGTTTTTGAATTACAAAATAGATATGAAATACTAACTATGATTTGGCTATGCAGAACTATGAAGCACTATATTGAAAACTAATATCTAGATCTATGCCGTAGGGTTTCCTTTATACAAACCACGGAAACCCTAATGGGCTTAACAAAACGCCAAGTGATCAATGCGTAATCTATTCCAAAATAAACTCATGTACATATCATTTTAGCAGTACTAACTATATAACAAACAATACTAACTAACATTACTAATAAACTGGCAGTACTAACAATTTTACTGGCAGTACTAACTAAGCTTGACAGTACTAAGTTTTCTCATGGCAGTACTAAGTTGAACCAGCAGTACAAAGTTGTAGAAGCCCTTAATTCCCAACATATATATATAATATATATATATATATATATATATATATATATATATATATATATATACTCATCTTCCCTTGCGTATATATTACATTTATTTATATAAATACTAGAACTTTTCTCAAAGACATTGTGAATGGCACGATGGTCTTTAAAACTTTTCATGACTATACATAATACTGTTTTACCTAATATTGAAGCATGTCATAGTCCGCCAATCCTACTAGTTACCTTACCATTCAACTTCGAGTTTGAACACCCGCCTCATACTGTTAAAACACCTACGTCATCTTGTGACCCGTCTTACCTAGTGAAACCTAAGTTGGAACCATCATAGACTCTATTTCCTCTTTGAAATTCACGTTATACGTCCTTTTACATGTTCGTTGTACTAGGTGGATGATTTTAGTTTATATATCAAACTAATGAGTCATGAAAATTTTATCAATTTTACCTCAATTTTCCATTTATTCATGCAAACCACTCTCTGAAGCATTATAACTTTATAAAACATGTTACTATTACATGATAAACCATTTTACTATCGTTGACAAATTATTTTACTATCATAAAATAAACTAACATCTTATTTTTACCTTATGGAACTATTTTGTTTCCATCGCATAAATTATTTTACTATCTTGTGCTATTTAGCTATTGTCTTATAAATTATCGTACGGTCATATAACAAATCATTTTGTTGTCCTCTTATAAACTACCTTGTTTTCTTATCTTGTGAATTATTTTCTCACACTGTAAACCATTTTGATACTACCTTATACACAACAATATTTTGACAAAAATAAGCATCGCATCGTTAAACCTCAAATATACATAGCCTGAACACCTATGTATAATTCAGGAAGGACCATGCCATGCTAAGAGTAGTCACCTTAAAACTTTTGTAAAAAATCAATTTTCTAGTTATATTCTTGAAGAGGAAGATTTTTGTGTGTGTATTCATAAAATGTGTTTGTCAAGAGAAACTGAACTAGTAATCATAGCAACTAAGTAGACCTTTACGCCACCTCACTATATAAAGTCGACATCATCTTACATTAAATCCTAAGCCAAAAATTCGAGACGCATCACTAGTCGCCCTAGGATAATTCACCATCAAATTTGCTCGCCATTAAGGAATTTACTAAATCACCCATTCAACGGCGACACAATGCCATAGAACTTAGTATTGGTAATGCCATAATATGTATAAAATCTGTTATCACCCTGGAAAGGAGAATGTTATAACTAACGCTTTAAGCCGAAAGGAACGGATAAGACCACTAGGATTCAAACTTTAGTCATCACAATAAATTTGAAACTTGAATGTTTAAGCTAAGGCAATTAAGGAGGAAAATGTCGAGGATGAAAAATCTTAAGTGGTATATACAAGGATTTGAAACCCGTCCCAATGAGACTCTCTATATTAAGAAAACAAAATTTGTTACCACATTTTTGGAGGATTAAAAATAAGTAATCCACAACAAGTAACCGCACCTCTTTACCAACACCATTCTGGAAGGCAACTCAACTTGAATTTCAAGATGAAATTCTTTTAACACGAGGAGACTGTAACAATTTGTATTTTCACGTCATTTTACGTCAATAAATATTCAACTATTTATTTTAAACTTTCACGCGTTTACTTTTTTTCGATCGTTTAGTTAAATCGCGTAAACTAAAAATCACCATTTAACGTAAAGGGACATCAAACAAGTAAAAGTTTACGTCAAGAAAATGTTATACAATTATTATGAGGATAATTTATAACTTTTCATATTTTATTTTTATCGGTTACGTAAAACGTCTACGTTTCGCAATAAAATACATTTAAGCATACACGGAAGCACCAATACTTATCTACACTCAAACAAATACCCACTATTATACCCAATACCCAAAATGTTAATCATTCTTATATCATTTAACCCTTATGGCCGGTTTTACATACAAACATACATAAATAAATTATAAACTCTCCACTAGCATTACATCATCTAGTTAATAAACCAACACGTACAACTTAAAAATCCACTTCTCCATAAATTGTCTAATCTCTTGTCGTCTCCTTGTACCCAAACCGTACCCTCCTCCTAGGGAGGAGGAGAGCTCTTACACATCTTGTACCCTAAACCACCATCTAGTCTATGGTTTTGTATTTGTAGTTTTCAAGATATTTAGTGTATAAATAGGTGATTAATTCTAGTCTTTCATA
Source organism: Tanacetum coccineum (assembly GCA_026074375.1). Taxonomy (NCBI): domain Eukaryota; kingdom Viridiplantae; phylum Streptophyta; class Magnoliopsida; order Asterales; family Asteraceae; genus Tanacetum; species Tanacetum coccineum. The sequence goes on along the minus strand of BQNB010001741.1, from coordinate 54,086 downwards.
CACACACGTCAACTAGCAAAATCAAATACCACCTCTTGTTTCCTATCAAAAGCTCACGGCTCAAAATACCCAATTAGGGTTTCCATAGTTTTGATTTTAGCAAGGTTACAACATACAAGTGTTCTTAGAAGTTATATAAGGTGTATCAAGGTGATTTGGAAGCTTGAGTATTAATAAAACAAGGGTTTGTTCAAGCAAGAAGTTAGGGTTTTCGAGATATAATTAGGGTTTCTTGATAATTATTTAAGGTTAAATACTTAGGTTTGATTTGTGTATCATCTTCATCCACTCTCCTAAGGTCTAACATAAACCCTAATCTTTTCAAATTATTCATTTTCATGTTTTATATAAATGTTATATTGCTAATTACCATCTAGGATTTATTTTATAAGTTTATAAAATAAAAATATACCTGTACATAATTCGAATACATATTTTTCTATGATGAAATGATGTTAAAAATATAATGGAATACAAGAACATACTTTATATACGTGTTGGTTAATTTATAGATTTAGTTTATAAATTAAATATTGAAAGTTTATTTATAAAACTATACACAAATAATTATAAGGACATTGTATTTGGACAAGAATGATGGACATAAACTTGAGGACCCAATATATGTAAGACATTTGGTATTAATTAATTTTGAGGACTTGTAGAAATTTAATTAAATAATAATTTATAAAACTAGTTTTCAAACTATACATATACATACGAACTATTTTAATTATTCTGTTAACATACGAATTTTTATAAATTATAAACCCTACTATTTTAAATAGTATATGTTATGAGGATTCTAAGTATATAAGGAACTCGAAAAACGAAGCTATAACGAAGAAGTTATGAATTTTACGAGATTGCGATAATTAAACATATAAAAGTGTTTTTATAAAAATAGTTTTATAAAAATGGGTACTGTTTCAAATCTGATAAAAATATATAAATATTTTATTATGATAGATCACCTCAATAGGAAACCGTGCATATAAAAAACTCTAAAAGCAGAATTAAAACGAAGGAGTTATGAGTTTTGCAAGATTTAAAGTTATAAAAATGATTTTATAAACTGTTTTGAATTTACTGTTTTGACATATATTTTTATAAAATATGTGAGTATTTTATTTGAATACTTTATCTCGTCACGGTCTCATACATATAAAGAACAAGCGAAACAGAGTTAAAACGAGCAAGTTACGAGTTTTTAAAGATTTTGGATAAATAGAAGTTACAAAAACTAATTAATTTTTATAAACATATTTTTACATTTTTATAAAACTACGATAAAGCTGTTAACATTTTAAAATATGATTTACGAGTGTTTTCGGGTTCGTTTGGGCTATAAAAGCATTAAGAAATAATGTAGTTGTACTTATATAATATTTATATACATTTTTAACTTTGTAAATATTATTTTATAAAACAATTAAACTATTTTTATAATATCATTATATAAACCTTAAAAATACTAAAATAAGTATTATTAACAAATAATCAATTGTTGAACAACAATAATATTTTCTTTACGGATACCAATACTTAAATATTTATTTAACAAGTACGATTTAAATATGATTTTGACATTTATAAATTAACAGAAACTAATAGGTGGTGATATAACTTTATAAAATTATATGTTGTATTTATATTAAGTACATTATATATACTTATACGACCTATAATTAATTAGGTTGCATTCTAGATCATTTGTGACGATTACTTTGTTGATTTTGCGATAATCACTACTTTCACTAGAGGTGAGTTTATAGTCCCTCTTTCACTTGTTTTACATTACTTAACAAATCTTGGGGGAGAATACATACTCGTTACAACTTGTTTACATATTCATTTACAGTCTTTTACATACTCTTTACAAAATCGTTTACATACTCACATACATGCTCACTTTAGTTGTGGACACAAGTACTTTAAACGTTTACAAATACATTGCTTGCTTTTACATGGATACTATTACTTTAAACTTTTTTGTATTGCCTAAGTAACCGTTAACCCATTATATCTTTAGGAAGAGGCACCCAGTAGGTCTTTGGAAAGAGGCACCCAATATGTCTTTGGGAAGAGGCACCCAATATGTCTTTGGGAATAGGCACCCAATATGTCTTTGGGAATAGGCACCCAATAACTCTTACTGTGCCTTGAATAAAGTGGCATACTCTACAACTCTGAGCTTCAGTTTCATGAACTTAAAGTTATTGTAATCACTCGTTATGTTGCATACTATGCAATACATACTTGAAACATTTTGTGATATTTTGCGCATTACAATTATCATACTCTTTGAAACATTGCGGTCCAACTTCTATACTTACATTTTCATAGCTACTATAATGATTGAAATGGTCATACACACTTTATAAATCTTTGACTCATCATTTATACTTACAAAAACCTATGAACTCACCAACTTTATGTTGACACTTTTAAGCATGTTTTTCTTAGGTAAAATTGATGCTTGGCTTACTTGATGTGCATTGGAGTCCAAACTTTACAATATTACTTTTCAAACGACACATTTAGAGGTCGTTCTCTCAAGTCTTGTGCAATGGTATTATGAAGTAACGCTCCCGGACTCTTATTCTGCTGCAACCTAATTTTGGGGGTGTTACATAGGACTCATATATAAGTTTAGTAGACTCGAATACCTTTCCGTGTACATAAAAACCGATTCGTGACTACTTACAGGTTAAGTAAAGTCAGGATAAAATCTAAAAACCTATCAGCCCATGTTTTTAGGCTTGTAAATATTGAAATCTTGTCATAAACTAATCCTAATTGTTTCATAAACTTTATAAATTTTGTATTTTGATTTTATAGGTTTTATAATTTTGTATTTTGTTTTTCTGATAAATATATACAAAGAATTACTATAATTCTGCATGACATTCTAGCTTTCGTGGAGACAAACTGCGCATACTAAGGTAACGAACCAAATAATTAAACCTATCCACTAGAAGGGCTTTGGTAAAGATATCGGCCAATTGGTAATCAATCTTGATAATATACAGTTCAATCGTACCCTTTCCACGTGTTCCTATATGAAATGGTAGCGGACGGCGATGTGTTTGGTTCTAGAGTGTTGGACCGGGTTGCAGGATATGGCTATGGCTGATTTTAAATCACAATAGATATGAATCTTGTTAAAGTGAAAGCCATAATCCGTTAACTGTGTCCGCATTTAAAGGACTCGGGCACAACAAGCGGATAAAGACACATATTCTGCTTCCGTTGTTTACAGCGTCGTATAGTCTTGCTTTTTCGATGACCAGCCCACCAGCTTTTCGCCTAAGAATTGAGTTCCACCAGAAGTACTATTGAAGAAGTCTCGACATCCCGCATAATCAACATATAAAAATCTAGTTAGTTCAAAACCAGAATCCTTCGCATACCAGAGACCCATATTGATAGTTCCCTGGAGGTAACAAAAGATTCTTTTAACCTCCTTAAGGTGCTTCTCGGTTGGTTGATCCTGGTACCGAGCAAGTAAACAAGTAGCATTTACAATGTCCGATCTGCTTGACGTAAGATACATTAGGGCACCAATCATGCTTTGATATTTCGTTGCATCGACTAGAGTCCCATTTTGATCTAGGTCAAGCTTATCTTTGATCTCCATGGGAGTACCAATGGGATCACAAGTTTCCATTCCATATTTTTTAAGGATTTCTAACACGTAGTTATACTGGTTTATGAAGATGCCACAGGGGGATTGATTTAACTTGTAAACCAATGAAAAACATCATTTCCCCCATCATCGACATTTCAAAGCGTCTTTTCATAAGGTCAGTAAATAATTGGGTATATCTAGGATTTGTAGAACCAAAGATAATATCATCAACATAGACCTGTACCACTAAGATGTCGTTGTCGAAGCATCTTATAAACAGCGTAGGATCAATAGTGCCTTTGTTGAACTGATTTTGTTGGAAAAACTTTGACAATTCATCGTATGTAACACCCTTATTTTGACCAATATAGCAGCAGAAGCTAATTTGGGGTATTACTTCATAATACAATAGACATAATCATAGAAAACGACTCAAAAGAGACGTTTTGGAAAAATTTAGTTATCATTCAATATAATATCAGAGTTTTACAAAAGAGAGGCCCTACAATCTAGAAACATAAAGTTTAAATGATAATAGTTTTAGCCATCTTCAAGTTCGTGCCACTCCGTGCCATAAGTTGCTTAATTACCTAAGATAAACATGCTAAAAAGTCAACACAAAGGTTGAGTAAAATTCATAGGTTTTTGATAAACAGTTTTACAAGTTTAGTAGTGGGTTAAGCTCATGACACCGAAGCCTTGGGATATTCAATAATCACAAGTTATAGCCCCAACGGGTGCCTTTGCCAAAGACCCGCAATTATTTCTAATGCAGTGCTATTGGTTATCGAAAGTATAGGTACACCAACAGGGAGTCCAGTCCCAAATAGATCTACTCACAACATTCGCGCTCACTTCGTAGAGTAATTAACAGTTCATGATAATGGGGTCTTAATGGTAAAAGTAGGTACTTAGGCAATAATGAATCAGGATAGCATACAAAAAAATACTTGCATTCATGGTTTATAGCATGTATCCCCCTTGTGGGTTTATAAAACATTTAAAAGATTTAAATGCCAGGCTATGAACTCACCTTAACAGTACAAGGAAATCTGATTGATGGCAAAAGTATATGAAATGAAAGTAACGGCTTCGTCACACAACTTGGGTAATATGTCAAATCTTAGGTTTGATTGGATATGCTTTATGTCATAATGTAATATAATATTGAATTTATTATGGAAATATCGTATCACTGTTCAGGCCATCATAATTCAGAGGTCATGTAGTAAACGTTTGAGGAGCCAGGACACTTTAAATCGTAAATCCAACAAACTCGTCAGAACGTATACCTAAATGAAACCCCTCACATGAAGCTCCCTAGTATCATGATACATTGTAGTTTTAAGTTGCTTCAAAAGCTATATATATTTTTATAATTAATAAAAATATAATATTTTATAAGTTTGCAAAATTAGCAATATATACCCTTGGTTTATAAACTTTTACAAGTTTAGTCCTTTATATAAAAAGTATATATATATTAAACCTTTAACTTTGAAGCTTGGTAAAACAAGTCCTTATAGTTATAACTTTAATAAAATGACATTTTTAGCCCCTCTAGCTATAAATTTCAAAAAGTTACGATATATACCCCTTGCATAGAATACTTTTGCAAAACAAGTCCAAAATGCCATGCAAGCTTATTTTAAGTTTCCAAATGATATTTTCAGGTTATAGCTTATTAGTATAAGCTAAAATAAGAAGTTTTAACGTAACGAAAGTTTAGAAAAAGGATTTGTTAGCTAGAAAATCAAAACGGGTCATTTTTAGGGTTTTTATCAAAAACACATAGGTTTGAGGATTCAAAGCTTCAACCAAGAGTTCATACATGATCTTAAGAGTATTATGAACATTATTGTATATAATATAAGTTTATGGAACAAGATCTTAGGTTTACTTGAGCTAAAATGGGTCGAAATGAGGTTTTCGGGTTCGTACGCCTAGAAATGGCTTCAAGACTTCGTTTTTCTTGCTTCTTGGCTTCTATTATGAGCTTAGGGACATCTATTGCTGCTATGTATGGGTTAGAATTCCATTTGAGGGTGTGAGATGAGTTGTGTGGGATGAAATGAAAAGGGTGTGTGTTTCATGTATTTATAAGGGTAAAAGACCCTTTGTTCCCAAGTTTTCTAAGTGTAGTGGATCTAGGGCTTCTAAGGATGACAAGGAAGAGCTAGGTGATGAGTAATATGAGCTAGAAAAATATCTAAGCAAGATATGTGGTGTTGGAGGGGTTTAGCTAGAAAAGGAAACAAGTAGGTGACAAGGCCAAGCTTGGTGGACAAGGGAGGTGATGGAGCTACTAGGGAGGGTGCTTGTGACCTAGTAGTGAGGTCATAGAGGTGCTAGGATCGATGCTTGAGGTGCTTGGTTGCTTAAAATGGGTCAAAATGGACATAAAGGTGTATCGGGTCCATTTAGGGCTCGTTTTAGGGTTTAAGGTTTTATTTTTGAGTTACAATTAGGGTTGAGGATAGATTAAGGTTTAGGATTAGTGTTAGGATTATGGTTTAGTGTTTAGGATTAGGGTTTAGGGCTTAGGATTAAGTTTTAGGGTTTAGTTTTAAGGATAAAGTGAAATTAGGGTTTAGGGTTTTGTTTTAGGGTTTAGGGTTTTAGATTAGGGTTTAGTATGAATTAGGGTTTAGGTTTAGGGTTTAGAAGTTGTAAATTGAGTGTAGTAGTTTGTACAAAAGTGGTGGTATGAAATCTAGAATGAAAACGGTGGTTAAACGGCTATTTTGAAGGTCATGCTTAATGAACTTGTACCTTGTGCTTTAAAGTCTTGTACATTGATTTGGAGGGAGTTTATATTTCAAATGAGATGTTATATTACTTGTACATATGCTTTGATTGCTTGTACATTGATTTTTATATGTATACATTACATATAGTTAGGGTTTAAAGGTAAACGTTTAACGTTTAAAGCCTGTCTTGATATAACGTTTCAAATTGTACATTATATGAGTAATGTACTTTGTAAAAATGATATTAAGATATTGACTTGACATATTATGATATTTTCTTGACATATATGATTGTCATAGGTAGATTGCGTGAGCTTGTTAACTTTAGTTATGCAAGTAATGTAATAAAGCAAAAAATTTCCCCGTAAAAAGGTAGTTCATATATAAAAGATAGATAGTACATTGCATCTAACTTAATAGATGGATATTTACATTGATGAAAATTTCGGGTTGTTATACAGTACTAACTACTTAGTATATTTCTTCAGTCATTAGCAGTAGTATCAATATTGAACCCGCAGCAGTAAAGTAGTACTGGCAGTAGTAACTCAAAATTCCCAACAATAACAATAGTAATGAAGTAACTAGGTTAGCACGTTTTCTCTCTTGATATCTCTTATCCTTTTAATTTTAGTTATTTATTTTATTGTTATTTTTCTATTTCTTATAATTAAAATTAAAAACCATTTCCTAAACATAACACTTCAAATTAAAACTAATTACACCTTAGTTCTTGGGACGACCTCGGATTTACCAATCTATACTACCCACGATTGGGTTCTCTGCCCGTTAGTGCGTCGTTAGGTAGATCGAGTTTTATAAATTTAAAACTTGACAAAAATATATTTTAAAAGAAAATACGCATCAAGTTTTTGGCACCGTTGTCGGGGAGCTAAAAATTAGAATTAATTTAATTATTTCTTTTTTTCTCTTCTTATTCTAAACTCTATATCTGCAGGAACCATGGCTGGAGTAGACGTCGATACTCTCACTGTGGAGCAATACCTAGCATTGTCTCGAGAAAACCAAGCACCAGGCGTGGTTAAACCCAAAATCGGAGGCAATGTTAATTTCGAAATCAAGATTCAGTTCATGCGCGAACTGAGGGAAGACACTTTCTCCGGGAAAAAAGACGAGGATGCTCACGATCACATTGATCGGGTCCTTAGCATCGTTGGCTTATTTAATATTCCCGGAGTCACTAAAGACGCGATCATGCTCTGAGTTTTTCCCTTCACTCTTACTGGAGCCGTAAAAAGATGGGTGGACAGACTCGCCCCAAAAACTATCAATACCTGGGATCTCCTTAAGAAAGCCTTTATCCAAAGGTACTGCCCACCTTTCATGACCGCAAAGCAGCTTAAAGATATTCATAACTTTAAGCAAGAAGGAGACGAATCATTATACCAAGCATGGGAACGGTATAGTGACCTGCTATATAAGTGCCCTACTCATGATATCAATAAACACCAAAAGTTAAACATTTTCTATAAGGGTTTGAGCACTATAAACCATCAATTGCTTGATTCACAGGGACCTATCCCAGGGATGAGACCAGTCGAAGCCCTTACAACAATTCAAACCATGGCTGACCACTCTCAGAAATGGCACGACGGTACAACAAGCAGGAAGATGGGAAGCAGTAATAGTAATGATGGACTAGCTGCTTTAGTTAATAAGTTGGACAACCTGGTAAGAGACATGAAGAAACTAAAGGAAAGTGTTCATGCAATTCAGGTTGGATGGCAAATTGGTGAAGGACCTCACCTCAACAAGGATTGTCCCCTTAACGAGGAAGTAAAACAAGTGGAAGAGGTGAGATATGGAGAATTTGGACGAACAACACCCTTTAACGGAAACAATGGAGGAAAATTTCATGTAGGACCACCTGGATACTACACTAAGACTGATAACCATCCACCATATGCTAAAAGGAGACAAAGTTTAGAAGAATTATTACCTAAACATCAATAAGAATCTGCTCGAAGAAGTACTGAGATGGAGGTATGGATTAAAAAGCTTCAAGAGAATGTTGAGATTAATACTAGGAACCAAAGCGCCTCGCTTAAAAATTTAGAAACACATATTGAACAATTAACTAAGGAAATTCGTTCTAATAATGCCCTTGATTCATCCTCAGAACAAGTTAAAACAATTACGGCTGATTAGGAAACATCTGGGCTCAACAAACTTCATGGATTATCCTTTATATCAGATCCTGAAAGTAAGGCTATTGAAGTTTTACAACACCAACTACCACATAAAGAGTTAAATCCAGGAAACTTCACACTCCCTTGCATGATCGGTAAATTTAATTTTTATGCTATGGCTGACTTAGATGCTAGTATTAATGTAATGCTTGTGAGTATATTTGAACACTTGCAACTTACCAATTTAAGAAAAATAAATATGCTTTATGAAATGGCAGATATGTCTAAAAAGGCACCCTTTGGAATAGTTGAAAACATTTTAGTTAAGATTGGTAAATTCTTATTCCTTTCTGATTGCGTAATCATTGACAACACCCCTTCTAAAACTACAATTCTAGGGAGACCCTTTTTGGCTACCATCCATGCAGAAATAGATGTCTTCGCTGGAAAAATATCTTTAGGAATCAATGAAGATAGAATAAGTTTTAATTCAATGAGAAGCAATCATAAGTATACAAATCCTAGTGAAAGAATTTTCATGGTTAGACCCAAATCCCTTGCACAGAGTAATAATCAAATCAACTACGAAGAGTCAAGTAACTAGGACAATAGGTCCCCTAACTTAGATGATCGAGATCCTAAGAAATAGAAAATTGAATTAGATAAGAATGCTCCTAGAGCACAATTCTGTAACCCTATAAAATAGAATATCAAGGAACAAACCAAAATGTGGCTATCCTGCGATCCCGACAAAAAAATGTGTAATGGTGGGGTAGAAATCTGTGGAATATCTAAAACTGGAAATTTAAGGATTTGGCACTGCAACTATGACAATGAGAGAAGAAATATAAAAGGAAAAGGACTATCCTTTCCTGATTTCCTCTTAGCTAAATACGGAAAAAACCAAACCGATGCCTTGGTTTGGGACAGTAGATATGCTGAATGGTGTGATATTAGTCCCTCATCTGAAGCATCTTCTCAAGAATCAAACAAACCAAGACCTAGAGATTATACCTTTAGGGAATGGACTTTAATTAAGGTTGGAAAACCATGATTTGAGCAGGTTAGTTTATACCTTTAGAAATGGCTAAGTGTCCATTTTGTATGTTTCTTGCGTGCTATGTGTTCATTATGTAGGTTGAAGTAGTTTACGTATGTGCATGATGTCATTTTAAAGGTAAATGATTATCTTATTTTGTGTGCATATGAGTGATTCGTAGTTTTACGTACCTATAAAATATAATAAAAAAAACTACTTAGGTAAATTCCAACTATTCACCTTTAACCAAGGTAAAAAGTTAAGACTTACAAAAATAATATATAATATATATAATATACGTAAGTTTAAACCGGGTAAGTATGATCACCCGGGTCGTTTCCCCGGCAGCGGCGCGAAAAACTGATTGATAGTTTTACGTACCTATAAAATATATAATAAAAATACTACTTAGGTAAATTCCAACTATTCACCTTTTTATTTTTCAGCCAAACAGACTCAACTGAGCTTATTGAATATGGGAATAAGTTGAAAATCAATAAGTAAATTCCTAATGGACCTTTTTGCAAACTTTCGATAAAGGTTGTTGGGCCAACGAGCCCAATAAGCTCAAAATAAGCTCATCTGAGCTTATTAATAAGCCAAACTGATTGTGTAGCTTAAATAAGTTTAACAAGTGCTTTTGTGCTTTTTAAAACTTATTCGGACCTTTAAAACACTTATTGGACCTTAACGGGCCCAATAAGGTCCATTAAGCCAAAATAAGCTCTCCCGAGCTTATTTATAAGCTAGGACAGCTTATATGGCTTATTGGAGCTTAATGGAATCTAATGTCACTTGTTAGAACTTAGCTGGAGTTAAAATACGATTTTCACAAGTTAAGGGACTAAATGTGTTAATTTAGAAACTTGAGGGTTTAAAACTGCCAATTTATACATTTTAGTAAATTGAGGGACTGTTTTGTAATTACATAAAGCTCAAGGGTAATTTATAAACAAGGTGATTTTATAAACACATAGCGAGTTTTTTTGTTATTTTCCTCATCCGGACAAATTATATTCAATATTCTACAAGTAAACCTCCTGATTAATAAATAACAATTATTATTAATAATATTTATATATATAGCCCCTAGAACTGATGTAAATCGTATACCTTTCCAAGCCATCAACAATTCAAATACATTAACACTTACCCACCACAAGAACAAGTGATAACAGTATAGTATAAACTAGTAATTTTATGTATTTATACATTGAAGTCTTAGCCTAAATTTGTAGACTAAGACTGCCGATAATTACTGGTATTTGACGTGTGATTCATGACATGATATCTATATCATTACGCATATGACAATTACTAAGTGATTCATAGCCCTATGTTTTACAATTTCTTAAATGATTTACATCTTTAGGGTGAGAACATGCTTGTTTTACAAATTGGACGCAAGTGTACATTTTATACTATGATTACGTGTTTGCCTAAGTAGCGATAACCCACTGAGCCCATTATCATGAACTGTCAATTATTGGATTGTGAGCGCGAATGTTATAAATAGATCTATTTAGGATTGACAATCCCCGTTCGGGTGATTAGCTATCACCGGGAACGAACGTATACCATGTCCCGGATTTTGGAAGGTTACGGTTAGAACCTCATTCACGGAAATTGTTGGCAATTTATTTGCATTCATACATGTCGAGCTTCAGTGTCATAGAGCTCAGGAAAACGATAATACCTTTTTATGATGTAGCTTTTTTGCTTAATCATACACTTGGAAATCTTGCGGTCCTACAATTGATTTACATAAACCTATGAATTCACCAACTTTATGTTGACGTTTTAAGCATGTTTTTCAGGTCAATAAGGATGAGGTGCGATGATACATTAGAGGTCAATAATTGAAGAGTCAACATTTAAGAATTGGGGTCTTATTACATTTGGGGACAAGTTATAAACCGGATCTATATTAATTATTTGAACAATTTGAAGCCATGAGCTTATGTAACAAACAAGTATTTTGTTAATCCAATGTATCTTTTTCAAACGACACGTTTAGTGGTCGTTCTCATATCTTGTGCTATTGAACTATGAAGTAACGCCCAGATTTGGGGGTGTTACAGATTGGTATCAAAGCCAAGGTTATAGAGAACAGGTCAAAAGTTTTTCTTGTACTATAACCATTTTCAAACAATGTATTCACAAATGGGATTTACGAGGGATATACATACATTACTTGTTTGCATCCAGGATATATGCTTACATGACATGCATTGTTTTAGCATTAGTAGTACTAGATGCTACATGTGAATTGATATACGTGTATATAAATTATATTACGTATATTACTATAAGACTCTTATAATTAAATATTATAGTCATATCATACCGATCTCTCTTATAAGTAATACTTATATAAGCTATTTTTACTTTTTGCAGTAGTCATGTCTTCTGTATCATCTGTGGTTACCTACACTTCCGTCTATACCGATTCTGAACCAGACAGAGCCTTCTGGGGAGCCGATGATGAGGAGATATCTGAGGGAGGCATCCCACGGGTCATCGTATTAGGATACGACGGACTCCCGATACAGCCAGTAGCCCCACCATCACCGGATTACATACCAGGCCCAGAGGATCCACAGACACCACCAGTTCCTCAAGACGAGGATGAGCGTGAGCCTATGTTCGTACAGGCACATGATCCTGACTACGTGCCAGAGCCTATATACCCTAAGTATATACCATTTGGAGGATGAGCATGAGTTTTCCAGCTAGGAGCAGCCATTACCTCCTGTTGATTCACCTACTGCCGAGTCACCCGGATATGTTACTGAGTCGGATCCCGAGGAGGATCTAGAGGAGTACGAGGATGATGAGACAGAGGATGGTCCGGTTGACTATCCTATGGATGGGGGAGATGATGGAGATGATGATGACGGTGATTCATCTAGGGATGACGCCAATGATGAGGATGAGGATGAGGACGGGGAGGATGAGGAGGAGCACTTAGCTCCGGCCGACTCTGCTATTATTGTCCCTGTTTTCCCACCTAAGGGAACATAGCCTGTCATACCACTACCCTCCATTGACATTACTATTGGGGCTAGGATTACCGTCCAGCCTCAGACTTCCATATCCCTTCTACCAGAGGCAGAGGTTGAGAGACTTCTGGCCATGACTACTCCATCACCATCACCACCTATCTCTCTATCACCACCCTCTACAGGAGAGCGCCTTGCTAGGTGCACGGCCCCACCTGCACATTCATCACCACCACCTATGCCATCACCATTACTACCATCATCTGGGTGTCCAACCCAAATCCAGACACTTCAGGGATGCATCCATCTCAGGCCCTTATTGATGCAGTTACTGCGCATTACCATCACCTCCACCACCACCACTATCACCATCTCTGCACATACCACCACATGTTGACCGTATGGACGATATTCCCAAGTCTGAGCAGCCACCTCGCAAGAGGTTATGTTTGTCCACTCTAGGCTCCAGATACGAGATCGGGAAGAGTTCTATTGCCAGACTACCATAGTTCTGGGGATAGATTATGGGTTTGTCAGCACGGTAGATGCTGAATAAAGGCGACAAGGGATTAGAGATGTTAGGTATGGCATTAAGGATACAAGGGTAGATCCGGTAGAGGCAGTTCCTAAGATAGCACCTATGACCATGGGAGAGGTCAATACTAGGGTCACAGAGCTTGCTGAGCTCCATAAGCATGATACACAGGACTTGTATGCCTTACTAGAGGATGCTCATGATAGTAGGTCTTGTATATCACAGCGAGTCGATATGGACTCGCAGCGGGTTGATTTACTTATGGAGGATAGGATGACTCTCTAGGAGATAATATGGATGGTGGAGGAGGAGGCATATGCTTCCCGAGAGGCTTAAGCTCACTCGATAGGATTGAGTCAGGCGACTCATTATGAGCTTCAGACCATCATTGATCATGTGATGCACTCGATACCCACCTCCAGGCATATCAACACAGCTACAGCTACAGGGTAATCTCATTCAGACACAACATCAGGTACATTAGACTCGCTTTCAGATGCAGCATCTGAGATAGTAGCGCTCGAGATGCTGACCAATGGCTCAGCATAGAAGGAAAGACCTCTCTCTCCAAGTCATTAGAGACATGAGCGAGAGATGCGTTAAAAGCAGGCCGAGTTGTTACACTGCTAAGAAGCGAAGGAGAGCTAGACAGCCAGGACCAGATGCTAGGATTCCAGATCACCAGGATGCTTCTGGGGATGCTGACAGTCACATCCAGTGATTTATGTTATTTTATCTAGCTAGGTTATTGTACAGGCATGCTAAGTATTAGGGGTTTTCCCCGCTAGCATAGCCTTAGATCTATTGTATTGTATTTTGTGTAATCCGACAACTATTCATAGTAAAATTTTCAAAGTTATGAATGAAATGGATGTGTTATGTTGTACTATATACCTCTCTTGTGTTGATATCTCATATATACATTATTATATTCTGTCATATAACCTCATGTTTTGTCTTTTGTATTCTAGACAAATCATGGCACCTAGACAGAAGAAGACAAAAAAAGAAAAAAGAAAAAAAATAAAAAAAAAAAAAAAAAAAAAAAAAAAATAAAAAGAAGAAATAAAAATAATACCCCTGTTAACAACACCAACCCAAACAACATGACTCTAGAATCCATCCAAGCAATGATTGACCAGGCTCTTCTGCGAAACTCCACCAATGGAGATGGAAGCCACAGTTCACACGGGGATAACCGAAGGAATGTGCAAACTGTGCGCCCTTGTTTTTACGCTGACTTCATGAAGTGTCAACCTTTGACCCCCCTACTTAAGGGACTAAAGCGTGGTCGGTTGACTCGGTGGATTGAGAAAGATGGAGTCAGGTTTTCAATATCAGTGGTCTGTGCTATTGAGAATCAGATTGAAGTTAGCCACATCACTCCTGTTAGTTGCTGCGTTGACTTGGAGGAATGGCGGTTAAGAACCATAGGTCTTGGCATATGCAATGACTTGGGAAGTACTCAAGAAAAAGATGACGAACAAGTATTGTCCGCAGGGTGAAATCAAGAAATTAGAAATTGAGCTATGGAACCTAAAGGTCAAGGGGAATGACGTTCCAGCATACACTAAACGTTTCTAAGAGCTAACCCTGATATGTACCAAGTTTGTTGCCAACGAAACCGAGAAGGTTGACAAGTACATCAGTGGACTTCCTGACAACATTTATGGGAACGTCAAATCTGCCAGACCCAAGACGTTAGATGAAGACATTGAGGTTGGCCAACGACTAGATTTATCAGAAACTCTGGGCAAGCCTACGCAGAAAGGCCATTCTATACAACAGAAAATGGAGGCAGATGATTCATTTAAAACAACATGGTTCACCAAACAACAACCCTTTACGAGGCAGAATTGTCGTTCAAGGTCCTACACTATTGGGGACAGGCAAAAAGAAGCCTTATGGGGGATCTTTGCCTAAGTGCACCAAGTGCCATTTTCATCACAATGGCCCGTCACCAGAAGTGCCCACAAGTGTAACAAAGTATGGCATGTTTGCCGCAATGCAAAAGTACTGGTATCAACAAATGTAGCTAATACTCAGAAGGGCAATGGGGCAGCTCCTAAGGGGAATGGTTGTTTTAAGTGTGGAGCACTAGGGCATTTCAAGAGAGATTGGCCCTAAGTTGAAGAATAAGGATGGAGGGAATGGGAATGCACAAGGCTGTGGTTTAATGCAGTTGGAATGCAGAGAAGAAGGAAATGCATCGGGAAACCCAGACTCCAATGTTGTCATGGGTACGTTCCTCTTAAACAACCACTATGTATCTATCTTATTCGACACTGGTGCCGATAGAAGTTTTATATCTACTGCATTTAGTTCCCTGATTGACATCGTCCCAACTCTATTAGATAATAGTTATGATGTCAAATTATCTGATGGGGAAATAGTCAGGATAGACACTATCATACGAGGTTGCACTTTAAATTTCTTAGACCATCCGTTCAACATAGATCTAATGCCCGTAGAACTGGGTAGTTTTGAATCATTATCGGTAGGAATGGTTAAGAAATGTCCACCCATGATCGTGTGCGATGAGAAACTTGTTCAAGTTCCCTATGGGAATGAAACCTTGACTTTTTGTGGCAACGAAAGTAGCAATGAGAGAGAATCTCAGTTGGCATTTATCTCATATTCAAAAGCTCAGGAGTACATGGCAAAAGAATGCTAGGTCTTTTTGGCGCAGATATCCGCCAAGAAAGAGGAGGAGAAGTCGGAAGGAAAACAAATTAAGGATGTACCAATCATCCGAGATTTTCCTAAAGTATTTCCTGAGGACTTGCCAGGTCTTCCTCCAGCTCGACCTGTGGAATTCCAAATCGACTTAATTCCAGGAGGCGAGCCCGTAGCTCGAGCACCGTATCGATTGGCTCCATTCGAAATGAAGGAATTATCGGAACAATTACAAGAGCTTTTTCGACGAAAGTAATTCATAAGGCCAGTTTCCTCACCTTGGGGAGCCCCTGTCTTATTTGTCAAAAAGAAGGATGGGTCATTCAGGATGTGCATCGACTACCGTAAGTTGAATAAGCTGACAGTGAAGAATCGTTATCCACTCCCGAGGATCGATGATTTATTTGATCAACTCCAAGGATCCAGTATTTATTCGAATATAGATCTGAGATCAGGATATCACCAGCTTAGAGTACGAGAGCAAGACATTCCAAAGACGGCATTCCGGAACTCGGTATGGTCATACGCGTTCCAGGTATTCCATTCGACTAACAAAACCACCTGTTGAAATTCATGAGGACCTCATGAACCGAGTTTGCAAGCCTTACTTGGATAAGTTCGTAATTGTCTTCATCGATGACATACTTATTTATTCAAAGGATGAGAAAGAGCATGAAGAACATCTCAAGGCCATTTTAGAATTACTTAAGAAAGAGAAGTTGTATACCAAATATCAAAATGTGAATTTGGATCCGAGTATAGATTTCTCGGACACGTCCATTTGATAGCAGAGGCATACATGTGGATCCAGCCAAGATAGAATCTATTAAAGATTGGGCATCTCCTAAGACACCAACAGAGATTCGTTAATTTTTAGGTCTTGCCGGTTACTATCGAAGGTTCATCGAAGGATTTTTGAAGATTGCTAAATCAAGACGAGAACCTACACAGAAAGGAATCCAAGTTTGACTGGGGAGAAAAAAGAAGAGAACGTATGTTCAGTTTGATAAAGCAGAAGGTTTTGCAGTGCCCAATTCTATGCTTACCAGAAGTAAGCGGAAGACTTTGAGTGGTTATTGTGATGCTCACACAAGGGCTTAGGCGTTGTATTGGATGAAGAGAGAGAAGGTGATTGCCTAAGCACTCGACAACTAAAAGTTTCACGGAAGAACACCATCCACTTATGATGTATGAACTTAGGATCAGTAGTGTTTGCCCTAAAAATATGGAGACATTATCTGTACGGAACCAAATGCACCGTGTTTACCGATCACAAAAGTCTACAACATATTCTTGATCAAAAGGAGCTTAACATGAGGCAACACCGTTGGCTAGAATTGTTGAGTGATTACGATTATGACATTCGTTATCACCAGGGGAAGGCAAACGTAGTGACCGATGCATTGAGCCATAAGGAATGGATTAAGCCATTGCGGGTTCGAGCCTTGGTTATGATTATTGGCTTGAATCTTCCCAAACAAATCTTAGAAGCTCAGATCAAAGCCTAGAAACCAGAGAATCTTGTAAATGAAGATGTAGGCGGTATGATCAGAAAGTATATACCCAAGGAAAGGTTGGAACCACATGCCGACGGGACCTTATGTTTACACGGCATGCGTTGGTTACCTTGCTATGGAGATTTAAGATCCATGATTATGCACGAATCTCACAAGTCAAAATAACAACTATCATCCCGGTTCTAAAAAGATGTATCAAGACATAAAAAAGCTATATTGGTGGCCTAATATGAAGGCAGACATCGCCACCTATGTTAGCAAGTGCTTGACATGTGCAAGGGTCAAGGCCGAACATCAAAGGCCATCAGGATTGTTAGTGCAACCTGAGATACCCGAGTGGAAGTGGGATAATATCATGATGGATTTTATCACCAAGCTTCCTAAGTCGTCACAAGGTTTTGACACCAGTCTGGGGATTAATGGATCTGACTTACAAAATCTCTCACTCTTGCCATAAGGGAGAATGATACCGATGGACCAGTTTGGCAAGGTAATACCTGAATAGGAAAGTAGCTAGACACGAATACCTGTGTCAATCATCTATGATCGGTGATGGGAAGATCAGATCCAATTTCTGAAATCATTCAAAAACTAAGAGTACAAAAAATGAATGAGAACTGCATATCTTAGCTAGAAACTGACGGCAAACGAGAGAACCTAAACATACTCAGGAGTACATCTACGTGCTAGCGTGATAATTTCTGGCAAGGGTTGGGGTATAGCCATTTGCCACTAGCCGAGGTTTTTTCATATAACAACAGTATCACGCTAGCATTAAGGAAGCACCTTATAAGGCACTGTATGTCAAAATGTTCAAAACACCGGGTGCTGGGCCGAGGTTGAGGAAGCTCAACTGACTGGTCCATAATTAATCCAAGAAACAACGGAAAAGATCGTCTGGATCAAGCAAAGGATGCAAGCTGCTCAGGATCGACAAAAGAACTACGTTGATAGGAAGCGAAAGCCAATGGAGTACGAAGTTGGGGATAGAGTTATGCTCAAGGTCTCACCTTGGAAATAGGTTGTACGATTCGGTAAGCGGGGCAAGCTGAATCCAAGATACGTCGGACCTTTTAGGGTGTTAGCTAAAGTTCGGGGGAAAAGCTTCCTACAAGCTGGAACTTCCCCAAGAGTTGAGCAGAGTTCATCATACTTTCCATATGTCTAACCTGAAGAAATGTTACGTTGACGAACCATTAGTCATGCCGTTAGAGGGAATTCAGTGGGTTTTTTGACGATAAGCTCTAGTTTGTGGAAGAACCCGTTGAAATCATGGAACGGGAGATCAAACGATTGAAGCGAAGCCGGAAACCATTGGTTAAGGTTCGCTGGAACTCTAGGAGAGGTCTTGAGTTCACCTGGGAACGTGAAGAAAGTTCAAACAAAAATACCACAACATATCATAAACCTGGCATCGTCACCATACAAGGTCCTTAAGCTTGAGAACAAAGCTCTTTTAACGGTGGAGACAGTAAACCTTTCTCAATTCATGTCATATTCCGGCTCCAAATTGAATGGTCACTATTTATTTTGGTCCGATACGCGTTTACTTTTAAATTAACTTTTAAGCTAAATCGCGTAGACCAGAAGTAATCATTTAATGTAACCAGTCATCAAATAAATTAAGGTTTACATTAACCAAGTAATATATATAATTATTGAAAAGATAATTATTAACATTGAGTATTTTATTTTTATTGGTCACGTAAAAGGTTTATGCTTCGCAATAAAATACATTCGGACACACCCCGGAAATATCTAGACCTACCTAGACTCAAACCAATACCCACCTTTTTAATCCTTAAACACAAAAACTATCAATTCTTGTGTTAATACCCACTAGTGCCGAATTATGGGACTAAAACAACTAAGAAAATCCTAGAAATCTCTTAATGATCTTCCAAGGTACATGTACATCACTTGGTTAATTAAAACTAGTACTAGTGTCCCCTAACTAACATTTACACATTGGATAATAACTAAATGACCTTTCCTTTGCCTTGTTTTGCCGCGGCAATAAACACACACCTACACAAATCATAAGATTTTCATAATCTAGCAAAATCTTGTACATCATGCAACTAATTACGAGTAGTACCTAGTTGTTTTAGCAAAACCATTTGAGACTAACTTAAACCACTAAACCACCTAGTTAAGGGCCGGTTTGGTTTGTTCATGTGGCTAGAAAGTAATTAAACTAAGTGTTTGCCTATAAATACTCACATAATCTCACCACTTTACACTCTTACAGCATAAACACTTAAACATATATACTTCTCTTGTCTCGGGTCATAAACTGCAAACAAACACCTCCTTTTATCCCATTCGAACCCACAACCACTACTAGGATCTTTATACAAGTTCACAAGAAGGTTTATGAGTCAAGACTAGGGTGTATACAAAGTTTTGGAGCTTCGGTTTATTATTTGGTCGGGTATTACACGCGTGGGTTGTCACATTTCTCGCATACACTCGAAACAAGCCACTATGACTCATTGTAAGTCACTCGCAAACCTATACACTTCATATTCTAGTTTTTCCTTAAGTGCTAGGCCTCGTGTCACGATACAAATGTGATTAAAAAACTTTCGTAGGCGTAAACATGCATGGTTCAACCCATGCGTGACACACGTACGAATATATATACGTACCTTTGATCCTTGTGTGGTGTTAATATGTAAAGAAACGTGTACAAGGAGATTTGATGACGAGCAAAGGCTTAAACATATTCGTTTACATGCAAATGTAAACACCAACGTAAACAATAACCCTTACACTTGAATATTGCATAAACCTCACATAAACTTTCAAAGAAAACGTAACGACGTGGCTAGGGAGGGAGTATATGAGGTTCTTAAACGTTTGCATTTTATATACCGCGATTAAGAAATGCTAAGTACATTGTTTTGGTACTAGAGGATCTAACAAAACCCCACATGAAACCTTAATAAACCATTCGGACCCTATCGGGCCCAACAACCCACGTCCGAACCATATATGGGCCTAACCGGCCCGACAACCCATTAACAAAGACCCGTGACTTATAAATAAGCTCACAAGAGCTTATCAAGAGCTTAAATGGATCTTAAACTCGTTTGGGATAACGAGATGCTAAGGGAACCATAATGGACCATGCATGGCCCATTAAGCCCAACTCGCTCACTAAGCCGGCTCGGAAGGCCCATAGCTTATAAATAAGCACTCTCGGCATATTAGGAATCCTAGGTGCTTATTAAACTCATATAGGCCCTAAGATATCATGGCATGTGTTTTTAAAACCAAACCAAACCCATAATGGGCTTGTTATCCCATTATCGTGAACAACCAAATCCATAAGCCACAAATAAGCTTCAACAACTTATTTGTGAGGTTAAACAGCTTATGAGGCTTGTTACAACCCTATGCAAGTTAATGAACTCTAATGGATCAAGTCCAAACATGCACAACACTTATCAGACTTGTAATGGGCCCGAAAGCTCATTACCGAAGCTTAAGTGCTTATTTAATAAGCCATGAAATGAAAACAGCTTAACCATAATCCCGAGTGCCTAATGAAACTAGAAAATAAGTTGTATTATGTATAAACCCTTTTGCAAACAACCGGGTTAAGAATTATTAGGAAAGTGATTTGCAGTTTTACACACGTAAAATATATAATAATAATACTTTTAAAAGAGAAATTAAGAAAATTACCAAGTTACCCTTGATAAAATTCACTCTCAAAAATATATATATAATATAAAATACGTATGTTTAACCGGGCAAGTATGATCACCCGGGTCGTTTCCCCAACGACTAGTGAAAAGAAACCACGATACGTGGATCCTGATTTGAATGGAACAAAGATTTATTTTTTGGATAAGCTATTAACTTACTTAAAAAAAAAACAACAAATAATTGACAAATAAGCAAGATACCAATTTAAATCCCTAAAAATGTAAAACTAAAATTCACTAGATAAAGAAAAATTGCCGAAAATTATTAAAAGTAAAAGCCCTAATTTTTATCTTTTTATAAAAGTTTAATTAAACTAATTAAAAATCAAACCTAAATACTAATTAAAATTAATAAACTTAATTAAAAACTTAACTAAGGACTAATGGTGCAAAAACCTAAGAAACTAACGGGGAAACTAACAAACTAACGGAGGGACTAACTGAAAAACAATTAAAATCGAAAAGTTACACTTTCTACCCTGAGAATCTACCCCGATAACAAGCTAAGGCCCGAATTAAGGTGAAATTTAAAAAGTGCTTATTATGAAAAACTCAAAGAAGCAAAGTTGTAAAAGAAGCTAGGGGGAACAAGATTAATAAAGGCTGCTTGGGCTGAAACTCACAAATAAGCTCACAAAGAGCTTATCTTTAAGCTGTTACAGAAAGGAGGGCTTATCCCTTGGTTTTAGAAAATAAGCTATAGAAAACTCAAAACTAGATCAAAATGAAAAAGGAAAGAAGTTCTAAAGAGCTTATGGTATGCTTAATCTATAAATGAAAAGAAACTAAAGCTTAAACTACTTTTATGCTACTGAAATTAAGCATGAACTAAGCAAACTCAGGAAATAAGCAAAGTAACTACAGATTTCCCAATGAGCTTAAAAGGCTTAGAAGCTAAACTAACTTAAAACTTTAAGGGCTTATAAAACTACTTATAATCTATTTAATTAAGCTAGAAAATCTAGATCCATAAGCTAAATTAACAAATTTTAAAATCCTAAAAATTTCGAAGAAAACCTGTTTTTGCTTTTTAACTTTTTTGACACGAAAATAGCAAAAATAACTAATATAATAAGCTAGAAAATGCAAAAAAGACTTTAAAATGTATTAAGCACTATAAAACTTCAATTCTACTGAATTTGTAAGCTAATCCTAAAATTACTGTTCACATTTTAAAGAGCTGAGAACACAGCAGTACTAACTTATGGTTAGTACTGGTAGTGTAAAAGTTCAGCAGTACTTTCAAGTGAAAGTACTGTTGGTGCAATTTTTGACTTTTGAAAACTAAATAAGCAATGAAATAAGCTAGAAAATGAAAACTAAATCTAAATAAGCTAAAACTAAACTAAAACCTCTAACTGATGATTATAGCTAACTACTAACTTGTGAAAGCAGTATTAACTTGGAAGTTAGTACTGGTAGTGCAAAGGTTCAGCAGTACTAACTGAGGTTAGTACTGCTAGTGTAAAATCAAGGGTGCACTAAACCAAACACTACTTAACCATTATGACAGATTTGAGAAAAGCTTTTAAAGAGAAATCTAATGAACAAATGCTAAATACCAGATAAAAACTAGCTTAAAACAAACTTAGCAATCATGATTAAACAACTGAATAAGCTTTAATCTAAGATCTAAACTATTTAAACTAATATTTTTGGATTTTATGAGTTTTTATGACAGAAATTGATAACTAAAGATCTATAACTACTTAAGCAAAAACAGATGAAGACAAACAACTAATAAGTACTAGAAGAGACATTTAAACACTAATAAGCAAAGAGAATAAGCAAATAAGCAAATCTAAACATAGCAAGCAATAACATCAATATTTAAAACTAGAATTTAAAGGTAAATGGAAGAGAAACTTACAAACTCCTCTAGCTAAACAAGAGGACCAATTAAGGCAGCTACAAGCTCTCTAGCTTATGAATAAGCTAGAGTATAAGTCCTTGGGATCTCTTCCAAGGTAAGATCCCCTTCCAAAAGCTTAGATACAATAAGATCCATAATAGGTTTAACTGATTTAAGGTTTAGATAAGGTTAATACTGAATTCAAACAGCTCTATTTCAGCTTATAGACTGAAAGAGCTTAATATGAGCTTATTGAAACAATATGACTTATTAAGAGAGCTTATAACTTTATATGAGAGCTTAGATAATGAGATTTAAAACACTAAAGACTGAATTTTATTAAATGAAAAAGCTGATTACATTACTTGAAAAAGGAAAACTTACATTTAAGAAATAGAATACGAAATAAAAATTACATAAAAACTTAAATTCGACTACTAAAAACTAGATTAAAAAGAAAAATTCAAGACTCCTTGTGTGTGTGAGAATGAGGTCTTTTTATAGTGCCCAGCTGAAGCTTCTAGGACCTCTAGCCCTGCTTTTCAATCTTTCAATCTCTGCCATTCATTTCTTCAATCATTTGATCATCAATTGTGGCCGTTTGATCAAGAAGTGGACACCTGAGGATTGCCAAGAGTGTCATTCCCTTGATGTAGACGTTTGTGTTAGTTTTTGTGAGTTAGTTTAGCACAAACCCATTCACAATTTGTGTTACTTTACTTGTTGATGTGGCTCTTCTTTAATGAATCCTTTGATTAAAGACTGATTTGACCCTGGGTTTGTGATGTAGACCTCTTGAATTGACTTAATCACCCTCTAATTTTGATTTGCCCCTTGTTTTACCATGGGGGTGAAATTGTAGGAGACGATGAATAGTAAAAGGTTCCCGCTCCTTTCTTGACAGTTAAAACTGTTGATTCTTTGGGAAGATTGCACTTTTGGTCCTTGTCTTTCTTTTCATTCTTTCAAGTTATAAATAACTTTTGGAAATTGCAAGAATGGCCCTTGAAGATGAAGATTGGCTAAGGCTTTTGGATCTTTGGCTTCTTTTTGAACTCTTCTGATTCTCGTGTCCGGGCTTGCTTGCTTTTGATTGTTTTCTCGTGATTTTTGACATTATCCATACTGCATACACAAAAACATAAATACATGCATTATTTTTGCCATTTTTTGGTTGTTTTGGAGTTTATTAGGTTATAGTTTAGGTATAATGATACTAGTGTATTTTACACTTATCACCCAGATCAAGCCTTCAGGAGGTCGATAGTATTAAAATCAGGAAAGCAGTACAACTTCTCTACTACCAGTATTAACTTGAGGACTGGGCTAAAGTCATTAAACTTGTTGGATCTCAATTACATATGTATCCTTAAACTGTCAATCATCATGTCTAAGGTGATGTCGCTCCTGTTCTTGATCTATGTATTTTGTGTCCGATCAGCAAGCAGCATTTGATGGAAGGCATCATCAAAGTGATGAAGCATGCCTTCCAAATATTGTGGAAGACAATACAATCTTTGTCTTGTTGACGAGGACGTGCTGGATTTCAGATAACTTCTTGTAATACCTGCAAGAACGATTGGAAGAAAGTCCCTGCAACCATCTAGCACTAATTCCTTCATGACATAGGTTTATTCTATAAGAACCGCCAACATGCAAGTTTTCCTGTCTTTCTTGGTTCTAATGTTGTAACCCTAAAGCTTTGTTCTTAAGGTAATACACAACAAAGAAAAACCATTTTAATAACTTCTTCCATCAAACTTGCCAACTTATTAGGTATTGTGAGTTGTAACATGCATCAATGGTTTCCATGAAAGCTATGTAGTGGTTTAAATTCCCTAAAGAGTTCATAAGGGTGTAATTGTATGTTATGTGGTTTTGACTAATAAGACCTATTTTATACATAAACAAGCAGTAAGAAAAAGCTTTTGCCCTCAATATGTTATAGGTAACTAATTAGAGTACAGCTTAAATGGTTCTAGCTGCTCAATAAGAGTCCTTTCTTTCTTTCAGCTAAACCATTTTTGCACTAGAGGTGTCCTTGCTACAATATACTTCTCTTTTGATACCTTTTTCTTACAAAACTCATCCATCACATGGTTTTTAAATTCCTGTCCCATTGTCAATTTGATTCTTTTTCACACTTCTTATCCACCTAGTTTTTTCTATTTTTTGATTATGTTTTTAAGGATCTCACTAGTTTCATCCTTAGTTCTTAAAAAGAGAAAACCATGAGAATTTAACTGTGATAATCCATCAGTAACTCACCAAGCAGTATTTTTTATGCATTAAATACTAACAAAAGTTGGACCATATAAAGATAATAAAAGATACATGTGTAGCTATAAACATATGGATTAGTAATGGGACTAAAGGCCATTGGTCTTACAAGATGATCTATAGTTGCATGCCGCTTTAGAAGACAGGCACACATGTTTGGTCATTCCTCAAATCGTTTTAAAGGCAAATCTTTACAAAGATTTTCTTTGACAAGTTTATTGATATTTTTTGAAATGTACATGACCAATGCTCCTTATTGCCATAACATGATTCCTTTCAGATGTAGCCTTTGCAACTAGACAAAAGGTTAAACCAATCTTTAGGAACTATGTTTTTATATCAAAAACTTGTACTTGATATTCTGTCTAGGAGAGAATTTTTAAGAAGTATATGACTTTCTATTCAGGCCAAGGCTTAAAATTGGGCGAGTTAGAACAAGACATTCTTGATAAGTCAGTAGTATTAAAGAACAATAGTTCTTTTTATCACACATTTGTGAGTATACTAAAAGTGGTTTTGAACTGCGCTGTCTGTGACAAAAGTATAATATTCAAATTCAAGTTTATCAGTTTTTAGATAGTAAAATTTTACAGTGATTCTTTCCTCCATTTCTCCTCCCCAATAAGTAACATAACCTCCATCAAAGTCTTTGAAATTCTGAAAGATGAGCTTGTTCCTAGACATGTGATTGAGTTAAGCTCTTAACAAATCCACAAATCCTTTATCATTTAGCTGTGAATTGCTCTGCACATAAAACTTATGAAGTTAGTTATCTTTGGGGACCCAAGCCATTACTGACTTGGATCTGCCTCGTGCATCAATGTAACTATATTTGTTAAAGACTAGTGATGCACCATTGGGTTTGATAGGTTTCCAAACCCAACATGCTGATCAGGGTTCGAATTCCTTAACATCCATTAAATACCCTTGCCTGACAGTACTTAAACATTTGCCTTAACAGTAATTTAACAGTTTGTCTACCAGTATTAATATTTGAATATTAGACCTTTATTGTTAATTGATGTATCTGTAAAAGGGCCTTTGACAGTTTAATTGTGTTTTTTTGTGAAAGTGTGACATTTGGTCTTGCACAAGTAAACTAGTTGATTTTGGGTGAGAAAGTATTTTATGGACTAACAGTATAACAGACCTTAGCTGTACTAAAAGGTTGGCAGTGTTAACTGAACCTAACAGTACTAAGGGCTTTGTATTTTTGATGTTTTTAGGCCAGTCTTCAGTAAGACTGTCTTGGAACCATTGTGTTTGTAAGCATTAGGACAATTGTATTGAATGTAATCATAAATGAACACAAATTAATAGAACTTTTGTTATTTTAATGAACAAGTTACCTCCTAATTGATTAGTTTTCTGACCATTCAACTTCTTTAGTTCCTCCATAATGTCTCTGTGACCTGATAATCTCAGCCATACCTAATCCTGACCTTCTACTTGGTTGTTACAGTTTTAACTGACTCTTCTTAGTCTGCAGGTAGGTACATCAGTTTTTCTTTTCTTCCTTAGGAATAGACTCAACTTCTTCCTCATCATCTGGACACACCAATCTTAATAATTGAGGTTTCGCATCAGTAATCTCTCATAGCCTTTTTGGTTCTTCTACCCTGTAAATGATTAGCAGGATGGAAAAATATTTTATATGCAATCTTTATCTACCTTAAGTGGAGACACAACAGAGCTAGTTTCAGTAACAGTCTTGGGTTGTTGTGTTAAAGAGTCATCAGTATTCTCCTTAGAATTATCTGACTCTCTATCACAAATAGTGGTTGGCTTTAAACTTGAATCCCTAGGACCATACTCATTTACCGTGGTTGGTTGAATTCCTCAAGACCTGAATTAAGAGACAAGTCTAAGGGGTTGGGTCTGTTGAGATTCTAAGGATGAGGTGAGGCGGGGACAAGCATTTTAACCAAGAGCCATTTTGCTCTTGATCAGTTACCTGACTTGCTAACAATTCATCTTAAGTCTTTAGTGATTTTTCAATACTTTGCTAGCTTAAATTTCAAAACCACCTTTTTTCTTCCTTAACTTTTTTTTCAAGTTCAGTCTAACTAATACCATTAGATAATCCTTTTATGTACAACTACACTTTATTTCAGCAAAGCAATCTCTTCAGAGAAATGGACTTCATATTCTTTGATATTTAAACTACTTTGTGCTTCTAAAATTGGACAGACTCTTTTATATCTAGATGCTTTAAAAGCAGCAAGTATATCTAATATAACTAGTAAATTCATACTGTTTTTTGAAGCTTAAGTAATTTGCAAACAAGATTTAGAACAAGTTTGTTCCATTTGATAACTCAGAATCTTGTGAATTGCCTTTGAGAGCCATGTTTCTTGAATATCATCCTCTGCCATGTCACTACCAAATCCAAATCAAGCACCATCTATAGCACACATGCCTTTTCAGAAGAATCTTCAATCCTTACTGCCTTTGTTGAGCTTCCTTGATTCCAATTGATGTTGTCTTACTTCTTGGTGCTCTGTCATTCTCTGCAAAATGTCCCATTTATTGACAGTTGAAAATTATACTTTGATTTTATCATATCCAACAGTTACTACTTCATCTATGATGATTTCCTTCCAGTTCTTCAGATAGAAAAGACTTTCTTGCCACTCTCATGCAGCAGTGCCAGTATTCAACACTTTAGCATATATTTCTTCTAAATCATCATCAATGGAATTTGATCAAGTTCTTCATTGATACTTGCTGAGACCCTTGTGGGTTGCTGTGGATAAAAAGGCTAAAATAAACGTGGCATCACTGGAACTAGCAGAGGACGTACTAGTTATTAGTACTACGCAGTATTTACACCTTGGTGTTGACATAGTACAATAACCCAGATGTTAACAGTATTAATAGTATTAGTATGCTTAGACTGGACTTGAGGTTAGAAATGCCCAAGTTTCTTATATAATTATTAGATAGCGTAACGAATTCTCTTAACCTTTTTGTTCAACATTTTAAAAATTGTCCTGTAACAAATCATCCAAACCCATAGTTTCGCTCAAAGTCGGGTTTGTTCATCTAGTTACAAATGTGTATCCATTCAGAAGGTAAGCTTCTCAAAAATTAACATTTAGATATTATGGAGGAGTATCTACACCAAGAGAATTGCCAATATACGCTCTAAACTCCAGCTTTGAAGCCTGTAGTTAAAAATAGAGTACAAGATTCATGAGCTTGTGCATTAAAAATTTTTCATATTGTTGCTTCAGTAATGCCTTATGTGTCTTCTTTGTTGCTCATTTCCTCCAACAGCGAGCTTTTAATAGCAATAAACATTAGATTGAGCAATCAACCTTAATGAAATGGTTATAAGGTTAGCTGATGTTCATTGGGGAGTGCCATTGGAGGAGAAGACTTCTGCTTGACATCAACTTCTTGCTAAATCTTTTCTTCAGTGGGTATCGAGGGCATAGTCATATCGTCAATGCTGTTGATAGACCTGAATTCTGGTGTTGTTAACAGGGAATAGGTATCAAGAATAAAGAATTCCCATTTTATCACTCTACCTACCACTAATGCATGAATCTTGGATCTGAAAGTACTGCTTGATTTGATTTAACCTACCACCACGCAACCTAACTCTAAAAGTAGGTGCACCAATAATGTTATTACGTAATATTAATATTGCTGGTGGTCTTTGTAATGGTACACGTTTAATTGTCACACAACTTTTGCTAAAAGTAATTGAAGTGTTGATCCCACGCCTTGATCGGTTCTTTATGATATAAAGAGTTTGTTACCTTGGAAGAATCCAAAATAACAAAGATTGAGACTTTGTATGTATACCAAAGTGTATGCGGAATCTACACTTTGATACTCTAGAGAAATTTATGAATGAAACAGTAATGATCACACACAAACAATAAACACAAAACTCACTGCTTCAATATTATAAATAATACGAGTACTCTTGAAGTACTGGGGTTACACACCTTGAAGCTATTACAAATTTTCTCTAAAATGTATCTCTTAAAGTTCTACCTTTACTCTACACTTGGGATCTCCTTTTATAGAAATACAAGGAGCCCTTTACAAAGATATCAGCCTATCATTTAGGTTCAGTTACAATTCAAATATAAATATCCGAAATACTCTCCATGCATTCTTATCTTCAGTTCATCAGCTTTGACCATTTAGCAGTACTAACTTCTTCTACTAGCAGTATTAAGTAACCTTGGCAGTACTAACTTTGTACTGGCAGTACTAACTCCTTTAGTACTGTTGCAGTATTAAGTCATATGAAGATTTATTCCTTATAATCCTCCCATAAACTTGTGATTGTCCTTTAAATCATTAAGTTTCCTCTGAATAAAATCTTCTAGTCTTCTTCCTCTGCTGATGATTCTTTCAAACAATTTTGTCACTTCTGCACTTGAGATCTTATGAATCTGAGGAGTTCAAATGCCTGGGAACTCTCATGATCTACCTCTAATTTTCTACTTAACATCTTTGTCAACATCTCTTGGCTTAAGGGATACTTCTTTTCTGTCAACATATGAATTGCCAATCCATTGTCCATCAACAAAATATGGATACCACAGAAATCACATAATCTCCAGCTTAAAAGATTGTATTCATGTTGATCTCTCCAAATCTCATCATCCTTATCAGGCTCAAACAAAGTATGTAGATCTCCCCAAAGCATCAGATCAAAACCTTCTGGACTTGAAGCACTATACCTATTCTTGACCAACCTGTATAATTCTTCTACATCCAATCTATCAAAATCTTCAAGCATTTCACTCAGTACCTTATAATTCTTTGAACTTCCATCACCTCTGAATACTTGATAGTACATGAAGGTCTCTGTCAAAACACATGTCTTCCAATCTACAATAGGAAACTTTGTAGATATAGATTCAACCTCTATGGGAGCCTCTTCTCTTGGTATGATGTCTAAAAATTCTTTGAGTTCTTCTTTCTCTGAATCTTCCTCCATCTTTTGTCTCTTCCTTGTACTTTTTCTAGGAATGGACTTCTTTCTCCTTGCTCTGCATCCATAGGCTTAATATTCTGATTAAAATCCCAAATCTTTTCAAAGATTGGCCTGATGTCATTGTAAGACATTCCCTTGAAGTCACTGATCTTGTAATTCCCTTGGTTCTTCAAATATTTGATCATATTCCTTCTAGCTTGGGCAATTGTCTTTGGCTTCATTTTAAGAGAATGATATCTAATGACTGAAGGATCATTCCAGTCAATCTTCTTTGTAGACTTAGCTGCATCCATAGCTCTTTTCCTTTCTTCTTCATCCCACTGTCTAGCAATCTCCTCATCTCTAGCAATTTGAGCTCTTTGTTCCTCATTCATTTGCTCTTCAAGTCTAATTGCTTCAGCATAACTTAACTGTTCTTGTTCAAGGTCCTTCTTAGACTTCTTCTTAGGCTCTTCCTCTATCAATATGGCTTTTCCCTTATCCTGTCTTGATCTTTTCTCAGCACTTCTTCTTGAATATGTAACAGTTCCTCCAGCAGTACTAAGGTTTACCTCAGCAGTACTAACTGTTGGAACTTCTTCACTAGCAGTACCTTTCTTCAAACCAGCAGTACTAACTTATACCTAAGGACTGAAGGATCATTCCAGTCAATCTTCTTTGTAGCCTTAGCTTCATCCATAACTCTTTTCCTTTCTTCTTCATCCCATTGTCTAGCAATCTCTGCATCTCTAGCAATTTGAGCCCTTTGTTCCTCATGCATCTGTTCTTCAATCCTAATTGCTTCAGCAAAACTTAATCTTTCTTGCTCAAGCTCCTTCTTGGATTTCTTCCTGGGCTCTTCATCTGTCATTATACCTTTACCCTTATCTTTTCTTTTCTCTGCACTCCTTCTTGAGTAAGTAGCCGTTTCCCCAGCAGTACTAATGTGTACTCCAGCAGTACTAACTGGAGGAACTTCTTCACTAGCAGTATCTTTCTTCTTGCCAGCAGTACTAATTTGATCACTAGATTTCCCACTGCCCTCTTGCTCATGGATGACTTCAGTTGGAGTTATCTCTTGTATAAAAAGTTCAGTTTCAGTACTTGCTTTTTCATGACCTCCTTCATCATCTTTAAAACCTTCTTTAGAGAACTTCCTCCCCTGTTTGGAAGAATCATCTTCAAAGGCTTCATCATCTGAAAGAACAACCCTGGTTTGTTTCCTTGCTTTCCCAACCTTTATCTGAGCCTCTAGCTTCTTGACCCTTAGAATAAGCTTAGTATAAGCAGAACTGTAGGTTTTCTTTGTCTTTATCAAATCAGCCTCTAGAACTCCAATCCTGTCAGAAAGTGTTGTTACCAAATTCATCAATTCTTGTAGTTTCAAACTACCCTCATCACTTCCATGTGAGTGAACAGCATGGAGAGGTGAGTCATGGGGTGTAGGAGGATGGTATTCTGTACCATGTTGTGTTGGTGATAGTTGTGTAGGTGAGGGTTGAATAGGGGATGGTTGAGTAGGGGATGGTTGATTAGGTGTAGGTTCAGGTGAAGGTGAAGGTGTAGGGGAAGGTGAAGATGTGATTCTAGAAGGGGAAGGTGAGGGTGCAGTATCATCTAACATAGTGGGAAATAGAGCAACATCCTGGCCTGAAAATCCCTTGGTGGATCTCTTCATATTGCTAAACACCTTCATTGTAAGAGATGGAACAGAATAAAGTCTTGTGTGTTGTTGAAGCTTGTGTCTCTGCATGTCTAGACATAGTTGTATAAACCTAGGGTACATCAAAAACTTATGGGGACTAGAGATGTTAGACACCATGTGTTCAAATATCATCCTAGAAAAATTAAACTTTCTATTGGTGGCTAAACAAATGACAGCAGCTGCAATATTACTACTAAACTGCTCCCAAGCAGTCTTCTTTGGGCTTAAACAATGAAGAATATTATGAATAAGAAACCTCCATTGAGGTGAAAATGCACCTTTTTGAAAGGTTAACTTATCTGAGTCAGTAGTATAGCCCATAAGCGCCAATTGCGCAAAAATCTCTGTAGTTGGAAGAGAGGTAATACCATCTTGATCATCCAACTTGAGATGTCGCCGTAAAGAACCTTCAGTGATTGAAAGCGAGTGTCCATCAATAGTAGCATTAATCTTGACGTCGCCATTACCATCAGTCAAAGCCTCAGCAGACCTCCAAAATTGTTTTATAAATGATACACACACCTCTGGCTTCTTAGTAAGTGCATAGCAAATATGACTTCGAGTGATGAAATCTATGATCTGATGAAACCCTGCACTTCCCGTAGATTTTTCCAGAAATGCTACCATGTTATGCTTGTCACAAAAATCCAAATTTGCCATGAGTAATGTTGTGAGGTATTGAGTGGGATATGATCGTGTATGTAAGAATGAGGGCTGGAGAAAGTTAATTGCAATTTAATAGAGAAAACAGAGAGATATTAGTTGACCAATATTAAGTAAATTGAAGTTATTGTGAATAAATCATATGAATATATAGTTGATCCACGAAAGTCCAATTGGTCAAACCCCTATTCCATAGGTATTTGGCGGAAATATCTCAACGGCTCTATTAATTAATGAAAAAAGCTGTTAGGCCCAAACAGTACTAACGGTCATCCAGCAGTATTAAGTTTGGCCTAGCAGTACTAAAAATTGCCTAGCAGTATTAACTTCTCCACCCATAAGCAGTACAAACTCCATAGATTTGTAAAACTCTAAAGAATAATATCACACAATCTCTCTTTCTGTTTTTAGACTCACACTTCATCTCTCAATTCTTTTGGCTCACATTGTACTCTTTCTATTTTTTTTCACACAGCTCTCTTTCTGTTTTTAGGCTCACAATGCATCTCTCAATTATCTCTTCTTTGTTTTAGCTCACTAATTCCACACAAAGTTTAGTTTTTTGGCAAACTACCACATAAACGAGATTTGAGGAGTCTTTACCGAATAGCCGTTTGCTTTTGGACAGCCATTGCTTTATTAGAATCGTCTGTGACATGGTGCAATAATAACATATAGTTTTGAGTAAACCACTAACTATGAGGGGGGAACGATGTTTGAGAAATCTTTACCAGTAGCCGTTTTGCTCTGGACTACCAATTCTTCATTGTAAAAACATGGGCAATGATAACCATATAGTATTGAGTAAACTACCAACTATAAACGGATTTTGAGAGTCTTTACCATAGCTGTTTGCT
Organism: Tanacetum coccineum; assembly: GCA_026074375.1. NCBI lineage: Eukaryota > Viridiplantae > Streptophyta > Magnoliopsida > Asterales > Asteraceae > Tanacetum > Tanacetum coccineum. Next base: position 20,771 of record BQNB010001741.1, on the reverse strand, counting down.
CTGGACTAGTCAATTCTTGATGTCCTATTAAGCCATGTGAATTGATGACCATTTGTTGTGTGGTGTAACAACCAACACTTTAAGAACAGCCAACATGTTTCCTCCCCTCAAATAATACATTATGGAGTAACCAATTTGACACCTCATTGTTTATCCTGAAAAAGTTAGCTTAAAACCAAGAAAAACATAATCCAAACATGTTCATGTTTAACATTATTAAGTTTTTTTTTAACACGTATTAACAAAGATACATATGAGACTAACCAGCAGTACTAACTATAAGTAACAGTTTTAACAAACAGTTTTAAATATAACTAGCAGTACTAAGTAGAACTAGCAGTATTAATTGACAAATAACTAACAGTACTAACATTTAACAAACTTTACAAAACAAGCAAGAGATTTAGGCCTTAAGGATTGAGCTTCCAATACTTGAAACCAAGTACTGAATCTACCAGCAATCAAAACCCTTTTGTAAGAAGATCTGCTACATTAAGTTTGATGTAAATTTAGCCATTTGAATCAACTTTTTAGTATTACAATCTCTTATAAAGTGATGCCTAATCTCTATATGTTTTGTTTTAGAGTGTTGAACATGATTTTCTATGATACAGATAGTACTGGTATTGTCAATGTAAATAACAAGTGTTCACAAAAAATTGTAACCTCATAAATTAACGCAATTGGTTTTTGGACAAGGGAGACTCTTTCGCATGTGGGGGGGGGGAGCGAACGCGTTAGGCGGCGTCAGGGATGAGGACGTAGAGGGAGGGCACTGTGTCCGGACGATGGGGGGGGTAGTGGGGAGGCTCTTTCTTACACGGGTAACATATGGTGAGTATGGGGCTGAGGTGGTAGGTGTATCAGCCTCTGTGTGTCTATATATATCAGAGTACTACACAAGGAATAGGCATGATAGATGCTCCAACATAGAAGGTGTGTCAGGGTTTCTACTAAGATTTTTATCATGGGGGCTAGTGTGGTCCCTAAAAATTGACGAAGCCGCTATGGTTGGGTGGGAGTCTGGGTGGGCCAGAATAAGTGTGGAGGCGGCGTCGGGCGAGCAGTGAGTCGACTGAGGGAGGGGCAGTGTAGAGGGATGTGCGGAAAGAGAACTGCTGAAGTGGAGAATCCTTAGAATACCGAAAGACCTAGAGATGTTTTGGGGCATTTTAAGGTATCAAAGATTTCTTTTTGCTCAGTCTAAAGATGGAAGTTTTTGGGGAAACTTGAAACCTTGCACATGCACAAACTGCAAACATGATATCTGGTCTAGATGCTATAAGATACATCAAAGATCCAATCATAGATCTATAAAGATGTTCATCAACATCATCAGCATCTGCATCTTTAACCAAGGGCTTTTCCAAATCTGTGGGAGTGGAGGCAGACTTCACATCTGTGTAGTTGAACTTTCTCAAAATTTCATGTACATATTTATCTTGACTGATAAATATGCCTTTCTTTTTTTGTTGGACCTGCAATCCCAAAAAGAAGGTGAGTTCTCCCATAGAAAAAAAACTCCATCTGAAACTTATCCTTCATAAGCTTCTCAAACTCATCACAAAGCTCCTTCTTGGTAGATCCAAAAATGATGTCATCTACATATATTTGAACAAGCAATATATGCCCCTTTTGACTTTTGATGAATAAAGTTTGATCAATCTGTCCTCTTTGAAATCCATTGCTCAAAAGATAAGTGGCCAATGTGTCATACCAAGCTCTGGGTGCTTGATGAAGTCCATATAGTGCTTTCACAACTTTAATAACATTATCAGATGGATAGGATCTTCAAAACCAGGGGCGTGGAGAGTCACGAAACATACACCTCCTCTTCAATTTGACCATATAGAAAAGCACTTTTGACATCCATTTGGTAGACTGTAAAACCCATATAAGAAGCATAAGCCAGGAATATTCTTATGGCTTCTATTCTAGCCACTGGAGCAAAAACTTCATCATAGTCAATACCTTCTTCTTGTGTATGTCCTTGGGCAACAAGTCTTGCTTTGTTCCTGACAACAATTCCCCTTTCATCTTCTGTTTCTGAATACCCACATTGTACCATAGCCCTTATGACCTTAGAGCAAGTCTACAAGAACCCATACATATTGTAGTTTGAACTATAGAGTTCCTCTTGCATTGCTTCTCTACCCATGCAGGATTCACTAAGAGCTTTAGAAAACTCTCTTTGGTTTCATCTTGAGATACGAAACAAGGATGAGTGATGATGGTTAGACATGGTAGGTGGTAGGGGGGTCCGCGTGTGTGAGGGGGAGTGGTCGTTGTCCTGTCTGATGGAGGGGGGAGATGGGGGGCAGCCGGAACACAATCCTAGTTCAGAGTAAGAAGTTGTCATCCTTCTTGTTTGAACAGAAGACTGCACATCACCAATCACATGATCAATTGGATGATCCTTGTGAATTCTTGTATGAGGAGTAGAAGAAACTGCATAAGATGGTGAAAGGTTCCCCAAATCAATGCCTTGGTCCTCCTCTTGTGTGTCTTCAGTTGTAGGAATTGGTCCCATCAAGCCTTCAGAAGTAGCAGTATTAACTTCAGGAACAGCAGTACTAACTTCTCTACTACCAGTATTAACTTGTGGACTGGCAGTATTAACTTGTTGATCATCAATACCATTATCCTGAAAACTGCAATCATCATGAGTCCCATCTTGATCTTGTATTTGTGCATCAGCAACAGATTTGAGTGAAGCATCATCAAAGTATGAAGCATCCTTCCAAATTGGCATGATAATACAATCTTGATCTTGTTGAGAGGATGTGCTGGACTCAGAAACTTCTTGTATACCTGCAGAAACATTAGAAAAAGTCCCTGCAACCACTGGCACATAATTCATGGATTGGGTTAGAGAATCAAGATCAAACAGCCACTTTGGACCATTTCCTTCTAACATAGGTTTATTCTCTAAGAACCCAACATGCAAGTTTTCTTGTACTTTCCTGTGTTCTAATTTTGTATACCCCTAAAAGCTTTACTAGTTTTTTCTTAAGGAATACCCAACAAAGACACTTCATCACTTTTTCCATCAAACTGCCCAACATATCTAAGGTATTGAGAATTGTAACCTGACATCCAATGGTTTCAGAAAGCCTATACTGGTTTAATACCCCTAAAGAGTTTCATAAGGAGTCTTGTATGAGGTTTAAACATAAGACCCTATTTTGTACATAACAAAGCAGTCGAAACAGATTCTGCCAAATGTTATAGTGTAACTAGAGTCACTAACATTGTTTCAAGAAACATTAAATCCTATATTTTTTCCAAATAGTACATTAGTAAACGAAAATAATATTTTCTTACGGATACAAGTACACAGAGTTAATTAATGTTTTAACATGTGATGTTTTATTTATATAAAATACATTATACTTATACGACCTATAATTAATTTGGTTGCATTCGGATTGCCGAGACGATTCACTTATTTGATTTAGATAATCAATCATTCACTTACGGTGAGTTCATAGCCCCGCTTTTATACAATTATATTTTTTTTACAACTTTGGGGTGAGAAACATGCATCATTTTACATTTGGACGCAAGTACACTTTTAAACATATTACGAGTTGACCTAAGTAGCTAAACCCACTATTGCCCACTATCATGAACTGTCAATTGCTAGTTAGCGAGCGCGAATATTATGAATAGATCTATTTGGGATTGACATCCCCGTTCGGGTGAGTAGCGCTCACCAGTTTCGGAGGTACTGAAACAACGAATGTATACATGTCGGAACAATTTGGATGTTGCGGGTTTAACATCTACAAGGCACATTTAGTGCATTAAATTGCATACAAATATGTCGAGCTCGGTGTCAATGAACATAGTGCACTCGTAATTACTTTTGAGATATTGTATGTGTTACATGTCATTACTTTGGAAATCTTGTGTCCTACTTTAATACAATTACTAAACCTTGAATACACCAAACTTTAATGTTTGACGTTTTTTAAAAGCATGTTTTTCTCAGGTCAATAAGGTACGAGAAACAAGGATACATTGGTGGTCATTACTATAAAGATTTGGATGCATTACATTTTGGGAATATTTGTTATGACTTAAAATCTTTACTTTTCATGGATGAACTATTTAAGCTTCGGCTATTGTAACAAACAAGTCTATTTTATCCAATGTATCAATTTTAACGACTCATATAGAGGTCGTTCTCATATCTTGTGCTATTGATCTATGAAGTAACACTCGCCAACCCATATTCCGCTGCGACCCATTTTGGGGGTGTTACATATTGAGTGGGATATGATCGTGTATGTAAGAATGAGGGCTGGAGAAAGTTAATTGCAATTTAATAGAGAAAACAGAGAGATATTAGTTGACCAATATTAAGTAAATTGAAGTTATTGTGAATAAATCATATGAATATATAGTTGATCCAATCATACACCTCCTATGCCATAACATTGATTCCTCAGATGTAGCCTTTGCAACTAGACAAGTTAAACCATCTTTGGGAACTATGTTTTTCATATCAAACCGTACATGTTTTTTTGATCTACTATGAATTTTTAAGAATATTTGACTTTCATCAGGCAATTAAAATTGGAACAGAACAAGACATTCAGAGTCAGTAAAAAGAACATAGTTCTTTTTGTCACCACATTGTGAACACTCAAAGGATAAACTCATTCAACCTTGGACGAAAGTATACGCTTCAAAATCAAGTTATCTGTTTTGATAGTACATTTACCAGTGTTTCTTCCTCCATTTGCTCCTCCACCAAAAGTAACATAACCTCCATCAAATTCTTTGAAATCTGACAGGATGAACCATGTTTTCCAGACATTGCCTTGACATTCCACTATCCACTAATCCTTTTTCATTTAGTTAGGAATTGCTGCTGCACACAACAAAAAAATTATGAAGTTAGTTAAACTTTGGGGACCCAAGCCATTACTAGACTTGGAACTGCCTCGTGCATCATAAAATTATTATTTGTTAAAGGTTAATGATGCACCATTAGGTTTATGGCTCCAAAAACCCAACAGTGAGGGCTTAACAGCATGAATCCCCTTGCCCGACAGTGATAACATTTGGCCTAACAGTATTAAACAGCTTGTATTAGCAGTATTAAAAATATTGAATAATAGACCAGTATTGTTAATGCTGTAATTCTTGTAAAAGGGCCTTTGTGCTGATTTTGAAAATGAGTCTTTGATCTAGCATAAGAAACTGTTGGTTTTGGGTGAGCAGTATTATAAGGCCTAACAGTATTAACAAACTTAGCAATACTAAAAGGTCTGTCAGTGTTAACAGACCTAACGAACAGTAATAAGAGGGTTTGCATTTTGACATTTTTTAGCCAGTCCTCATTAAGACTTGCTCTTGGAACCAAATGCTTAAAAGCATTAGGACAATTGTAACTGAATGTTATCAAAATTACCACAAATAAAGCATGCCTTGTGTTTTTTAATAAAAACAAAGTTACATCCTAATTAATTAGATTTATACGCGATTCTAACGTTCTTTGGTTCCGCTAGGTCTTTGTGACCTATACATCTCACAACAACTTTTCTTCTACATGGTTCAACAGTTTTAACTGACTCTTTCTTAGTAGCGGTAGTATTTTTCTTTTCTAACTTTAGGATAGACACAACCTAATCCTTCTCATCATCGGACACCCAATCTCAATAATTGGAGCACATAATTATCTCTATCCATTTTATGGATCTTCTAACCCTAACTGATAGCAGGATGGAAAAACTTTTCTTTCCAATCTTTATCTACCATAGAGGGAGACATAACAGAGCGAGTTTTCCTCCGTAAACATGTCTTGGTGTTGTGTTAAAGAGAGTCATCAGTATTCTCAGTAGAAATTATTTGACTCTCTATCACAAACAGTGGTTTGCTTTAAACCTTGAATCCCTAGGACCATACCCCAGTTAACCTCAGGTTGTTTGAATTCCTCAAACATGAATAAGACAAGTACTAAAGTTTGTTCTATTGAGAATTAAGGGGATGAGTGAAGGAACAAGCATATAACCCAAACCCCTTTTTTTTTTTATGCTCTTGTCATTTACTTGACATGCTAACAAAATCTCTAAGTCTTTAGATGATTTTCAAACTTACTAGCATAAATTTAAACCCCTCTTTTTTCCTTACCTTAACTTTTTCAAAGTTCATTCTTAACTAATCCCATAGATCATCCTTATGACCCAACACTTCTTATTTCAACAAAGCATCTCTTTCAGAAAACAGGACTCAATTCTTTATATTTAACTACTTGTGCTTCTAAAATTTTTTTTTACATCCCTCTTTTATATGTAGCTGCTTTAAAAGGCAGTATCATCTAATTTTAACTATAATCAATCATACTATTTTTTAAGAGCTCATTTAAATTTGCAAAATCAGATTAGAACAAGATTTATTCATTTATACCTCATGGAATCAGAGAATCCATGAAGCCATGTTTTGCTTGAATTTCATCCGCTGCTAAGTCACTTACCAATCAATACACCACTACATAGTACTCATTGCCTTTCAAAGCATCTTCTATCCTAACTCGCCTTAGATTGAGGCTCCTGGTTCCAATTCCTGTTGTCCTTTACTTCTTGGAACTCTACAATCTCTAGCAAAATGTCCCCATTTTATGACAGTTGAAAACATTCTACCTTGGATTTGTCATATCCAGCAGTAATACTCATCACTGCTGATCTGTTCTTCCCAGTTTTCTGATAGATACCTTTCTTGCCCTCATGCTCAGCAATGCCATATTCCACTTTAGATCCATTTCTTTCCAAAATCATCATTCCATGATTTGCACAAGATCTTCATGAAACAAATAAGACCCTTGTGTTTTGGGTGACAAAAAGGCGAATAAACTATGGCATCACTAAAACTAGCAGTACTAGTTTCAGTACTAGCAGTATCAACCTTGGAGGCCAAGTACTACCTCAAGTGTTAACAGTATACTGGCTGGAACTGGAAGTGGTTAGAATGGCCAAATTCTATCATCATTATTAACAGCAAACAGTTCTCTACCTTTTGTTCAACAATTTTAAAATGTGTACAAATCATCCAAAACTATAGTTTCAAAGCCCGGGTTTGTTCATCCAGACAACCACATGTGTATCCATTTTGAAGTAAGCATCTAAAAAACTTAAATTTAAAATCTTCTGGACGGATATCTACACCAAGAATTGCCAATACTACTAACAAAGCTTTTGAAGCCTGTTAAAGATAAGTAACAAAGATTCTGAGCTGTAGCATTAAAGGTTTCATACTATTGTTTCATAAAGGCCTTTGTGTCTTCTTTGTAGCATCATTTCCTCCAAAAGCGAGCTTTAATAGCTAAAACAAAGATTGATCATCCATACTGGTTAAAGGTAAGCTGATGTTCATTTGGGAGTGCCATGAGGAGAAGACTTCTGGCTTTGACATCATTCTTCTTGCAAATCTTTTCTTCAGTAGTAGAGGGCACAGTCATCTTCAATGCTGTTGATGGACCTGATTCTGGTGTTGTAACAGGAATAGGTACCCAAGAATTCCCATTTTCTATTACCTCCCATAATGCATAATCTTGGATCTGAAAGTACTGCTTGATTCTGATTTCCCACATCTCATACTCTCCTAGTTTGAGCATGGGAAGCTTTGCCAACGCATTGTTCTGAGAATTTTCTAACTCCATTTTCCCTAGATCAAAGTTTCTCAAAGCACAGGCTCTGATACCACTTGTTGATCCCACGCCTTGATCGATTCTTTATGATATAAAGAGTTTGTTACCTTGGAAGAATCCAAAATAACAAAGATTGAGACTTTGTATGTATACCAAAGTGTATGCGGAATCTACACTTTGATACTCTAGAGAAGTTTATTAATGGAACAGTAATGACCACAAACAAACAATGAACACAAAACTCACTGCTTCAATATTATTAAATAATACGAGTACTCTTGAAGTACTGGGGTTACACACCTTGAAGCTATTACAAATTTTCTCTAAATGTATCTCTAAAAGTTCTAAGTTACACTACTCTTGGGATCTCCTTTTATAGAAATACAAGGATCCCTTTACACATATATCTGCCTATCTATTAGGAACAATTATAATTCAAAACTAAACATCTCGAAATACTCTCCATGCATTCTTATCTTCAGTTCATCAGCTTTGACCATTTAGCAGTACTAACTCCTTCTACTAGCAGTATTAAGTAACCTTGGCAGTACTAACTTTGTACTGGCAGTACTAACTCCTTTAGTACTATTGGCAGTATTAAGTCATAAGAAGATTTATTCCTAACACGATTCTCTTTTTAGTTCGGGTGTATAATAAATTATAACAACTATGGGAAATAGAAAATTAACACTCATTACTTGTCATAGCATAAAAATTACTATAGGCTTGGTAAAGGATCAAACCTCCACCGCTAGGCACAAGTATTATTCATTACTATGAAACAGGTATTTTCAAAGGGTTGTGTGGTGTAGGTGTAAGATATCATTAACGAAAATGGAAACGAATGGGATACATTTGGGTGGCTTTTAGGTGAATTTGGGGTGAAAGGGTTAGCTAATTATTTATAAGAATACATGTTGATTTGGTTGCTAAGCCAAGAACTCGGACCAAGATATACAAACTCTACATAACTCTACATCAATCTCTTTTCTTTTTCTTTTTTATTACTCCCTTTTTTGGAATAACATACTACATCACTTGGGGCTTATAGATGCACCCCTACACTTGAACTTTAACATACTTTACAAGTAACCTATTCTATAACCCGAATTAAGGTGGATCAACATAACATGGAGAATATTTGACAAACATATGGGGGTATTGATTTAACTTTTCTTCCCCATTCTTTCGCTAAATAAATATTACCATGAATGCCAATCGTCCCAAAAGTGTATTTACAAGGATAAGGACTTAGCAACCGTGTATTCAATAATTAACTTGGGTTAAAACAATAATGTACTAAAAGCGAGTACATACAAGGTGGGATAAAGGTGATTTGGGTGTAATGATTGATTTAAGGGTTAACAAGGCTTTTCATTAATAATCTGAAATCCACCAGAAAATTATGAGAACCTTGAAAAAGGATAAGTTCGGAGGGTTGTACTAGGGGTATCCTACACTAAAGAAGAGTGCATGGCATGGGTGTGGGATAGTTATATGATCGAGGTGACCATCATAAAATTACAGGTTTAAAACATAGGATAATCCTAGTGCCTCTTATCTAGCAAATCCTAATACTCACTATGCGATCTCGGGATGCATCACAAAAACAAGTTCTAGAATTTAATATACTATCGGTACACTCATATAACTTATTACTCATACCAATGTTCCAGAAAAGGCGACTAACACCATACGTACACATCCGTAACGACAGAATAGACACATATGACTGCATTCTAAGCTTAACTCGAACAAGCTAAAGGCATAAACTATCTTGGGTATCGACTTAATTTTTTATATACCACGAACTGACGCATTAATAAACGTGTCAGATGAGTCGACCCTAAACGCCGACTGGATATCTGTTAGAGTTAACCAAAACTGTTAAATTTTAGTTGTCAGTTTCAAATTCGAATTTCATTGTAATGTAAAAAAAAGTCACCACCTACCGATTATAGTACTATTTTATTTAATAATAAAAATTAAATATCTTCTAAGTTAACTTGTCACATCTTACTACTCCCTCGTATCATTATATGTGTTCACTTGAACTTTTTTTTTTTAGTCTTTTTTTATCTAACTGTGACCATAATTATTTTTATTTGTGTATATATAATACTTGTGGAAATTATTACCAATTGGAAATTCATTTAAAAAACGAATCGATTCATATAATTTTATATTAAGTATTATATAACACAAATACAAATATTTATAGTTCAAATTCAATAACAAAGACTTTGACAAAATTTCAAATGGGGACACTTATTATAGAAAGAAGGTAGTATTTATTTAGCTCTATTTAATTTCGGCTATTGGTTATAAATTCACCGCATTTATTACAGGGTCAAGTGAATGCATTACGTTATATATTATCGTCTAAAATAGGCACTTTTGGTGTGTAATAGACTTCCTCAGAATTGAACATGCGTATGATCGTTGGTCACTCTTTGAAAAAAAGGATTATCCTCTCATTTACTTGGGTGTCTAAACTTTTTTTTTTAACGGCACTTTTATTTAAAAAATCTAGCAAGAAGCTAGAGAGGGATTACAAAGTAATTAAATAGGGGATGTTGAAGACAAAAGAATCCCACGCTAAACTATTTCTACATCTAGCATGACACAGTTATTATATAAACGAGTACTATAACAGAATATCAATCAAATAAGGAATATGCTTCCGATAATATTGAGACAGAAAACAAAGTCCACATCCTATTTGTCCAACTTGTTTTTCTTTATGTTTACGTGGACCCTCATTATAATTTCTTACATCCATTTACAAACTCTCCAACACCCCTTGTCTTGCAGAATTACCCGCGATAGTCATCCATGGCAATTGATTCTTCAAGGTGCATTCTATAACTTTTTAATATAATTTTTTTTTTTATAAAAACATGTTCGAACCGTTATTTGTTTATTTCAATAGCCAAAAGATTACATACACATTACAAAATATATGAATTCACAGCCATTTTGGTTGGTGAGCTCTCATTCACATACATAGAGATGTCGCGAGGCTACAAACCATTGGTTATAGGTAACGCTGCATTAACTGTTTTGGGGAAGTTCAAGGAATCCTCCTAGATGGAGACCTAAATTCAAGAACGGTAAGCTAAATATTCATACAGTTTCATTTAATAATGGTGTTTCTACTTACTAACATATTTATGGAAGACGACGAGATAAGATATGAGCATTGCGTGATGCTTGGGGGTTCAATTTTATCCCAATATATAGAGATATGCTCAACTTAATCATGAGAACTGACATTGTTTGATTCTTTCATTGACTTGGAGTTTCTATATGATACATTCTCAACTCAACAAATATGATAGTACTTACACCCTTTTATACGGTTATGTAAACGTGTAAAACTTTGTCATGCTGATCCAACAAATATAACACTTATAGTCCGTAATAGAAAACTATTGATTAGTATCTTCAGAACGAGCTAAAATTTCTAACACAAAATCATACCTTTCCTTGAGGTGGTTTATTGTAATAAACCATCTTACATGGATTTTTTGTTCTTTTTTTAAAATATGCCCAACAAAATATGATCATCCAGTTCTTAGCCTATCATACTCCAATTTCCTTTGTCGTTTACATGTAAAAGGTTAATTTTATGTTTCTTTAGTTCTCCTCGAATGCGACTATACATTTATTCTTCAGTTATACATTTGAGACAATATCTTTGACTTTTCAAAAAACATTCCTAAATTATATAACAATTCAAATCAAGAGAATCATATCAATTCAAATTCACTCCAAAATTCACGGCAACAAACTAACCTTAAATCAAACTATGTTTTTATCTACTGAATCAAAACAACACCCATGTTGCTCTTTCGTGTGTTTGATTTTATTTATTTTCAAAATCAACATTAATATTAGCGTGTGAAGAATAAAACACCTAATTCAGATCCATATTAAGCAGACGAAGATTCGAAAAGAGTAAATTTTAGAAGTATCTTTGGCTGTCGATAATTTCGACCAGATTTGAGGTAAATTAAATGTTATTCGATTTGATTGATGAAAACTGATTTTAGTTTAATTATTGCAATTAGGTATGTTTGCCCTACTTTGTTGTGGATATCTTTTCAGCTTTTACCGAGAGGTATAGTTGTTCTAAGTTAAGCTCCTTTTTGATGTATTAAGATTCATACATTTAACTTTTTTGTTGTTAATTGCATTTCTTTCTAATTGCACAGGTTAAATATGTTGTGTTTCTCAATTGCTTTGTGTTTTGTTTTACAAATTAATCAAGCCCGCGACTGATCATGCACTAAACGGATTTCATCATCATTTTTAACCTTTTAACAACACAACAAATCGGATGCTACACCATAAATTTCTACCTATATATGGGGCAAGGCATGAAATATTGCATGATGACTAGGCTGCTGACATGGCAAATTAATGCTGACTGGAAATGATGACTCAAAGGGCATTTTCGGAACATTTTGGTGACTAGGCAATGATAGTGTAAAAAACATGGGTATTTATGACATTTTGCACTTTCCTAAAATCCCTCCTACAATTTCGACTATACATTCATTCTTCAGTTATACATTTGAGACAATATCTTTGACTTTTCAAAAAACATTCCTAAATTATATAACAATTCAAATCAAGAGAATCATATCAATTCAAATTCACTCCAAAATTCACGGCAACAAACTAACCTTAAATCAAACTATGTTTTTATCTACTGAATCAAAACAACACCCATGTTGCTCTTTCGTGTGTTTGATTTTATTTATTTTCAAAATCAACATTAATATTAGCGTGTGAAGAATAAAACACCTAATTCAGATCCATATTAAGCAGACGAAGATTCGAAAAGAGTAAATTTTAGAAGTATCTTTGGCTGTCGATAATTTCGACCAGATTTGAGGTAAATTAAATGTTATTCGATTTGATTGATGAAAACTGATTTTAGTTTAATTATTGCAATTAGGTATGTTTGCCCTACTTTGTTGTGGATATCTTTTCAGCTTTTACCGAGAGGTATAGTTGTTCTAAGTTAAGCTCCTTTTTGATGTATTAAGATTCATACATTTAACTTTTTTGTTGTTAATTGCATTTCTTTCTAATTGCACAGGTTAAATATGTTGTGTTTCTCAATTGCTTTGTGTTTTTTTTACAGATTAATCAAGCTCGCGACTGATCATGCACTAAACGGATTTCATCATCATTTTTAACCTTTTAACAACACAACAAATCGGATGCTACACCATCTACCTATATATGGGGCAAGGCATGAAATATTGCATGATGACTAGGCTGCTGACATGGCAAATTAATGCTGACTGGAAATGATGACTCAAAGGGCATTTTCGGAACATTTTGGTGACTAGGCAATGATAGTGTAAAAAACATGGGTATTTATGACATTTTGTACTTTCCTAAAATCCCTCCTACAATTTCGACTATACATTCATTCTTAAGTTATACATTAGAGACAATATCTTTGACTTTTCAAAAAACATTCCTAAATTATATAACAATTCAAATCAAGAGAATCATATCAATTCAAATTCACTCCAAAATTCACGGCAACAAACTAACCTTAAATCAAACTATGTTTTTATCTACTGAATCAAAACAACACCCATGTTGCTCTTTCGTGTGTTTGATTTTATTTATTTTCAAAATCAACATTAATATTAGTGTGTGAAGAATAAAACACCTAATTCAGATCCATATTAAGCAGACGAAGATTCGAAAAGAGTAAATTTTAGAAGTATCTTTGGCTGTTGATAATTTCGACCAGATTTGAGGTAAATTAAATGATATTCGATTTGATTGATGAAAACTGATTTTAGTTTAATTATTACAATTAGGTATGTTTGCCCTACTTTGTTGTGGATATCTTTTCAGCTTTTACCGAGAGGTATAGTTGTTCTAAGTTAAGCTCCTTTTTGTTGTATTAAGATTCATACATTAAACTTTTTTGTTGTTAATTGCATTTCTTTCTAATTGCACATGTTAAATATGTTGTGTTTCTCAATTGCTTTGTGTTTTTTTTACAAATTAATCAAGCCCGCGACTGATCATGCACTAAACGGATTTCATCATCATTTTTAACCTTTTAACAACACAACAAATCGGATGCTACACCATAAATTTCTACCTATATATGGGGCAAGGCATGAAATATTGCATGATGACTAGGCTGCTGACATGGCAAATTAATGCTGACTGGAAATGATGACTAAAAGGGCATTTTCGGAACATTTCGGTGACTAGGCAATGATAGTGTAAAAAACATGGGTATTTATGACATTTTGCACTTTCCTAAAATCCCTCCTACAATTTTCACTATACATTCATTCTTCAGTTATACATTTGAGACAATATCTTTGACTTTTCAAAAAATATTCCTAAATTATATAACAATTCAAATCAAGAGAATAATATCAATTCAAATTCAGTCCAAAATTCACGGCAATAAACTAACCTTAAATCAAACTATGTTTTTATCTACTGAATCAAAACAACACCCATGTTGCTCTTTCGTGTGTTTGATTTTATTTATTTTCAAAATCAACATTAATATTAGTGTGTGAAGAATAAACCACCTAATTCAGATCAATATTAAGCAGACGAAGATTCGAAAAGAGTAAATTTTAGAAGTATCTTTGGCTGTCGATAATTTCGACGGTAAATTAAATGTTATTCGATTTGATTGATGAAAACTGATGTTAGTTTAATTATTGCAATTAGGTATGTTTGCCCTACTTTGTTGTGGATATCTTTTCAGCTTTTAACGAGAGGTATAGTTGTTCTAAGTTAAGCTCTTTTTTTATGTATTAAGATTCATACATTTAACTTTTTTGTTGTTTTTTTTTGAACGGCAACTTTATTAGAAACACTAGCAAGAAGTAGACAATTACAAAGAAATCAAATATGTGTGTTGAATCCAACTATCCCATCTTAACTTAGAACTACCTCTAGATTTACACCAACAAAAATATCGTAAAATAATATCATCGAAAATGGACTCTTTACGTGGCTTTTTACTCGCGAAAAGTAATTGGTTCCGGAAATTCCACAAACTCCACCACGTAACATAAAAAACGCCTTCCAAAATAACCTTCAAATTAGAAGCAAGACGAACCGAATTGAACCAAACGAGCCATTCTGCATACGATGAAAAAGTTTGCATTCCCAAATTCCACCAGCGACATAATAATCTCGTCACATCTCTAGCCAAAGAACAATTGAAGAATAAGTGAGAAGTATCTTCAAGAATCGCATCACACAAGGGACACGACTGCGATTCAGTAACGACATTCCTTTGGACGAGATTCGCTCGAGTAGGCAAACGATCAAGAGCAAGTTTCCAAGCAAAAATATTAACTTTAATCGGAATATTTTTAACCCACCTCGTAGGAACAACCGCCCTAGGAAGAAAGAACTCATCTAACAAATTCCTCACGTCTTTAACACGAAAGACCCCGTCTCCATTCAAATCACTAACCCATCTATCATTCGAGTTGGACAAAATAACAAAATCGAGTAAAGCTACAAGATGCTCAAGGTGTTGTTCTTCAATACCTCCTCTAACATTACGGCAAAAAGAAGAAACAAGAGGGGACTGGAGTTTACAAGCTACCGATATATCTTTCACTGGCTCTAATAAATTTGTATACGTGCTAATCTCGTTTCAGGCATCCTTTGTTGGAGCTATGGCAATAGCTGACTTGTTGAAGAGGACCTTAGGGCCCAAGGGAATGGTTAGTGTTTTGTACATATGTTTCCGTTGTCTAGAGAGACGATAAATAGAGACGATTAGCCGTTTATACGCACACTAATGGTTCTTACTATTCAAAATTTGCAGGATAAAATATTGCAGTCGACAGGTAGAGGACACAGTGCCACTATCTTAAAGTCTCTTGATATCGATAACCCTGCTGCTAAAGTCCTTATTGGTATCCTTATAGATCGAACACAATCATCAAAGTAAGTTTATTTTTTATAAATCATTTAGATCCAATAATAGGGGGTGTTTGTTTCGGCTTATATCTGGGCTTATGAGCTTATTTGATTTCGGCTTATATTTCATAAACCCAAATTTTCCGGCTTGTTGTGAGCTTATATAAGTTTATTAGGATATAATAAACTTATTGTATAAGCCCATAAGTCTCAAAATAAGCCGGAAAATTTGGGCTTATGAAATAAAAGCCGAAATTAATTAAGCTCATAAGCTCACATATAAGCCGAAACAAATGCCCCCTTAGTTTGAAATGTTTTTTTTTTTTTTTTGGTTTTTCATTTTAGGATTGATTATGTTTCTTGATATTGTTAGCGGTTTAAGATACGAAGGTTAAGTAGTAGAAGTAATGAAAACCGATTTTAGGTTTTGTTATATGTTTAGAGGTTGAAATGTGATGAAAGGGGGAAAGTTTAGGAGTGATTTTGTATACGATGAGCGCGTTAGCGGTTTAAGATAGGAGTTTGTTTCGGCTTATGTAGCCGGCGTATGGCTTATTTGATTTTGGGCTTATGTTTCATAAGCTCACTTTTTGTGGTTTACTTTTAAACTTTTCAGCTTATATAAGTAATAAGTTTATTAGTACCTAATAAACTTAAATAAGTTAACGTTTGAAAGCTAAGGGTTTTTATGGTTAGAGGTCGAAATGTGGCGAAAGGGGGTATTTTAGAATTGTTTAAGTATGCGATGTACGTGGTTTAAAGGGGTTTATGTTTAAGCTTATTTGTGGGCTTATCGGATTTTGATTTAAATTTCACAAGCTCGAATCTTTTGGTTTGCTATGAGATTTTTGGGTTTATATAAGTTTATATAAACTCGTATGTATTCATATAAGCTGGAATATTTTTGTGTACTAAATATAAAACTGAAATCAGATAAAGTAATGTTCATGTTAACTTTAAAGAATCTCTATAATTCAAAAATACCAAAATATAATACAAAAATCTCAACAGTAAAAAACAATACAAGAACATTGTTTTAAAATTACCATAATTCAACACCAAACTCATCAATCAAATTACTAATCATTCTTTATCACTAACCCAAAACTCTCAACCCAAAAATGACTAAAACAAAATCTGAGGTAAAAATTCTCAATCCAAATATCACATATCTACAAAAACCCATTCACACAACCATCCTTTTTCTGTTTCACCAACCCTTTTGGACTAAAGATATGTGGTGTGTGAGGAAGATGAACAAATGTCTGAGTTGTTTTGGTAGAGGGTTTGGACTAAAATGACCATAGTACCCTTTTATGTGCAAGTCACGTGATGTATTTAACGGTCAAACTAACAAAATATTCGGGGTCAAGGGACCAAACTCGTAACGGGTGGAAACCACCGAGGGAGATCCGCAAAATAATCTTTTGAAGGACTATTTGTGTGATACCCGACAAACCATAGGGACCATCAATGTAATCAACTCTAAATAAAATCACACAATTTTTGCTCCTACCACCTGTTCTTGTTTTTCTTTGTTTCTGCATCTACCATCTCTATCTGTTCCTAACAGACCGTATTATCTAAAAGAAGAAAAGCATATCTAAAACATCAAATTCTGCTCATGTGCAATTGGATGTACTCATATAATTCATTGGTTCGGTCATGTTATTCGATAGAAAATAAAATAAATATTACATTCTCCTCACGATTAATTTCACATCCAAAATAAAGGGATTATCACAAACGTTTTTATATCTCTATTTCAACTGAAAACACATCTGGAATTCAAACAAACGAAAAGTACAATACGGGAAGTATCATCCTATCAATTTCAAACAGCAAACAAATCTGAAGGCGAAAGCCAAAGTTTCTACATACTCGATGCCATTTAGACCTCTTAGATCGCGGGAATAATCAAGTTTTTGAGAAAGTTCTTGAAATTCATAGGACTGTTTCAATGTGTCGTAGATAACGAGTTTATTTTTTGAGTTATTCAACATAAGAATCCTTCCATCCTCCAGAATATTTAAAGGGGCAAAATTGCTAACTTCCAAACCTGATATGAACACACATTGTTCAGACCATACACCTTGTTCGTTCATTTCCGACATGAAGAATTGGCTTTCACCATAATAATCGCTATCAATAATGCAAAGGCATCCATGCAATGTAGCCAAACGAGGATTAATCACGATATGACTTAACCCACGTATAGGTGTGTGTATAGGATACCATATTGTCAAGATTTAGAGCCATGATCATGAACTGGTAATCTTTACAAACAATCCAAAGTAAATATCCATTAAGAAACGTACCAACATCATTATGGTTAATACGAATATGTTGGAAATCAGTCCTCCATACTACTCGAACTTGCTTGCTGATTAAACACAGAACTCACAAATATGAAAGAAATTCGACTCTCATTGGTTTTTCTGTGTATAATACTTTCAATATAAGAACTGATTACAAATCGTACATAAAGAAACCTACAACCTATTTATAGACTACAAAGTAAACTAATAAAATAACTACCTAAGCCTACTACTAGAAACGTGTGGTGCATTATTTCCTCCTTTATTTATGCAACTAACAAACAGCTACTCACTGCTCCATTCTTCCTTCATATTCGGTCAAACAAGTGACTAAGTAAACTCAACGAGTAAAACCAACATGCACATTCTCTTTAAACTCAACTGAAACCGGTGCAAACAACCATAGTGCAACCCACTTCTTTATTCGGTGCTAAATGGATCATAAACCGATCCACTGACCCATCTCCAAGACCCGTGACTTGACCCACGGACTACTAACCCGCTCCATGGACTTAACCCATCAAGATTACTCCAACATTCACCCCCGTAATCTTGATGTTCTCGACTCGATCCTCTTCCATCTCGCTAAATGCAACTTCCAACGCCACACTAACTGATTCAACACCACCATACTTGTGTTGAAGTCTTCTTGCTTTGATGCTTTCCTTGTTCCACGAGACTTGCTTTCTGAAGCGAGTCTCTTTGCTTTCTGCCTTGCTTCTCCTATTCTTGTTAATCAGCTCGTCACTCCTTTCTTCTTTCTTTTCTCCCCTTCTCCTTCTTACTACTTTCCTGCTTTCAAGAAAATAGTCCTTGCTATCTTTCTTTCTTGCGATCACTACACGTGATCAACTTTCTTCGGTCTTTCTGTGAATCTTCGGTCATTTGATTCATCAGTTCGGTCTTAAGCTATTAAAGCTTTGGTCTAGACAACCCGCCGGTCACGGTTATCTCTTTCGGTCTCTAGCTTACACGGTCTAGGTCTCTTTCTTTCTTTTGAGACCTTCTTTCTTTCTTGCTTGCTTTCTTTCTTTCTTTCTTGTGGCATGCTACTTTCTTTCTTTCTTGCAGTACCACTGGTCTCTTTCTTTCTTTCTTTCGAGGCCTTCTTTCTTTCTTGCGAAGCGACACCGGCCTCTTTCATTCTTTCTTTCTTTTGGTGACGCCTCTTCTTCCTTTCTTGCTGATCCTGATCAGCTTACTTTCTTGTTCTTTCTTTGTTGATTTGAATCAACACTTCTTTCTTCCTTCCTCGTCTTGCTACGAACCGGTCCGAGCCTCCCAGGGATGAACATGGGAGCTCTGATACCAATTGTTGGAAATCAGTCCTCCATACTACTCGAACTTGCTTGCTGATTAAACACAGAACTCACAAATATGAAAGAAATTCGACTCTCATTGGTTTTTCTGTGTATAATACTTTCAATATAAGAACTGATTACAAATCGTACATAAAGAAACCTACAACCTATTTATAGACTACAAAGTAAACTAATAAAATAACTACCTAAGCCTACTACTAGAAACGTGTGGTGCATTATTTCCTCCTTTATTTATGCAACTAACAAACAGCTACTCACTGCTCCATTCTTCCTTCATATTCGGTCAAACAAGTGACTAAGTAAACTCAACGTGTAAAACCCAACATGCACATTCTCTTTTACTCAACTGAACCGGGTCAAACAACCAAGTGCAAACCCGGAGCTTCTTTATATAGGGATGCTAAATGTCAATAAACCGATCCACTGACCCATCTCCAAGACCCGTGACTTGACCCACGGACTACTAACCCGCTCCATGGACTTAACCCATCAAGATTACTCCAACAGAATATCTTCAATATTGTAGTTTCTTGATCTACTCCATGAATTAGTTCTGAAACTAAAGACGTGAAAAGTATCATGGTTTTCATAATAGGCACGTTTATCAATTCTAACAATCTTTAAGTCGTCTACAGTTGCACCATAATCAAATCCATATATATGGTCGGAACAATAAACCAAATCATCACAAAGTAAGTCAGGAACTAGCTTGAATGCACCAGTAAATGGATTGTATAGAATCATGCGAGTGTATTGTTAGTACAAAATAAGTGTCGGGCTTAGAATAGGGCTCAAATCCTTCGTTGAACCGGGCCTCCGAATGATTTGAGTGTCAGATCTTGTACTAGAGCAAGAGAGGTGAGATGATTTCCTGCACAATCAAATAAAAACCGTTAGCCTTACCGTGGGGACGGACCCCACGATTAGACTCCGGCGTGAGAGTAAGTAAACATGTAGAGAGAGAAAGTGTGTGTATGTAGAGTGAGAAAATCATATTGTTCATTGTGTCAGAGGGTCCCTTTTATAAGCGAGTGAAATATTAGGGTTTCCTAATATTTCGTTTGTTTCGTTAGTGGTCGGAGTGGGTCCCTTGTCGGGCAAGATTCCGCAGTAATCGTGTGTACGGATGCGTGTGTTTTCCGCGGACGGAAGTAGCCTATAGTTAGGTCCGCGTCCGTTTTGCTGTGTCCGGGCCGTTACCAGTGCAGGATTGGGTTTAGTTTCGGCCCATGACTGCTACGTTGGGCCCAGAAGCCCAAGTGGCAGTGTGACCCAAGCCCGGAGGCTTGGTATACCTACTATACGTCATCAAGTCCCCCCAGTCTAGTATGATATTGCCTGCGGACCATGTCTCGCGTGCGGTGATCAGTGCTAGACTTCAGGTTCATTGCTAACGATTTGCCGCCTTTCGTGGTCATGTGTCTTCTCTGTGAAGCTTCCTTATTAAGTTGGTGACGTTGAGGTGACGTGGACCGATGTTATCCTTTTATCTTCTGACTGATGTGACGTATTTATAGCTTTTTTAACTAT